>APFE031286654.1:0-122886 GCA_000404065.3 Pinus taeda
CCCGACCGGCGGTGGGGCGATTCCCGGAATCGACCCAGTGACTACATGAAACATTTGGCTACTCTTCTACTATAACTGCTACATCGATCTATGTTTCCATGGACTTATTCAAGTGGATACACTTACGAAAAAGATTAAAGAATTGAAGAAGCAACTTACTTATGTACTTTAAGCAGGTCTTTCCTATGCATTTTATGTAGCTACCACTCCTAACTATCGTTGGTCGTCAACCTTGGATCGATCCTTCATTGGCTATCTATTTGCATTGCCTTTATTTGCTGTGATAACCGTTATTGGTCGAGAGACAAAATGATTCATTGCGCAAGGAAAACGAGACAGATAAGGAGGACGGTTAATCCGGAGTAACCCTAAGAAATCATAAAGTTTTGATACCACTACATATTTTTGCAATAGAGAACACAAGGGAAGCTCAAGGTATTTTTGCAGGAAAAACACATGAAAAGTACAGTGCAAGTTTTATTTTAATTTTGATGAAAATGATTGTGCAGGTCTTCGTTTTATGCTTTTGTTTTGTGCTTTACTTCACTCGTTGTTGATTAGGACCAAAATTTTATAGCTTTTTATTCGGAACAAAATTATGTTAATTCTATTTGATGTCGAAAAGAAATAAGAGACTTCGATACATATAGTAGAAGCAAAATAAGAAGATATTTTCCTAGACTATTTTTTTGTCAACATGATAGACTTCGTAACATTGTATATGTTTTTGTTTTTAATGAATGTAGCTCATATCTATGCAAAGGTATTAAGAGGACTCATAAAATTAATATTTGTAGATAAGTTTCTACAAATAAACCCAATACAAATTATTTAATTACTTCTAAACCATAAAATTATATTTATTATACTACACTATTATGTTGGAATTTGGATTTCTCTTTATTTTTCATATCAATTTTTTTTTAAGTTTTGGGTTTTTATATTTCAGTTAAAAACATTAGGTTTAAAATATCTTTTATGTTTTATTAACCTTTTATTAATAAATTAATCTTTCATTAATAAATGTTTGATTAATAAATTACCTAATAATACAGTGATGTTAAATATTGACATATTTATCATAAGAAAAAAAATAATAACCATAACACACAAATTAATAGTTAATAAACACAAATGAAGAGTTATTTTGTTTATTTTTCATGGAGAAAAAATAAAATATAATTGTCATCACTAAAAAAAGATCTGCATTTTATTTTGGGATTAGAGTTGTTCAAACAAATCAAACTTGAAAGCATAACAAAAAAAATTGGAAATGTTTTTGCACCATACAAGTCAAACCAATGCTAATACTTATGCCAAGACTTGATAACTTTAATCCTGTTGGAAGTAATGCTTCCATGTAATGTGTGAGTTGTCATTGTGAGTACCTAGGTGTCAATCTAGAAGTAGTCAATTTCCTATGTGTGAGTTGTAATACCTATCTATATGGGTTGATTCCCGGAATCGACCCGCCGCCGGTTGGGCGGGGCGAGGCGGACCGGGGGTGGCCTTGCGCGGGCGAGGGGGAGGTGGAGGGGGCCGGGGAAAATAGCAGAGGTACACCCAAATATATAGCTTTTCCGTTCAGCGCTTTCATATCAAACGCTCAAACAAAATATTATTTCCTACCTAATGTTTTAATATGGATAGCGACACCATTTTTATATTTTTATTAGCTTTATTTTAAGTTTTCATTGGTTTATATGTGCATTTTTGGGCTTCACGGAATGCGGTCGGATAGTGTTTTTGGTGCGGAGAGAAAGTGTCTGTGAGGAAGTTTGTGTACTTTTCTCCACATAAGCATTCCTTGCACGCCTTTATTCCAGACATGCCTACCCTTAAACTTCACGTCAAATTCAGAGGCATAATCAAGGATAAAATAAGACTTCAAGAAAGGGAGTCCAACATAGTGATAGATGCTAACACATCAAAATTCTAAATACTACTCTTAATCAAACTAAGCTAATGGCATTTCTATAGGAATCGAGGTTGCTGGATTGAAACGCGGAGCGATGAGAGTTGGATTGGTCAATGTTGAAAGTCTTGGTTTTACATTTTTGCTAATAAAGTGTCAATGCTTCCTGTGATACCAAAGTGTGTGGTTCAAGTGTAAAAACTAAGTTCATTTGAAAGCAGTGGGAATAAAGAGAGATGATTCCAATAATGTGAGAGGAAGGCATAACCAATGTAGAGACAGGGAATAGACCCTTTATGAAAAAAATATATACGCTAAGAGAGACCCACACAGAAAGTGAAATGGGCTCGACGCTCGGAATTAGACTAATATAGCACCAGTGTCAATGATCGATTTTCCTCAAAGTGGCCAAGTTGTAGCTAGAAGAACAAAAATAAAATGACACAGACAATTCCTACTCCTCTGAATGGACACCTCAATTTTTCTAAAAGAATCATGCACTCTATTTTGATTACATGTAAGAAAACAATGCATAGAAAAAGAAACTTAACTATAACTTATTTCTTACCAAGTTCATTTCAGCATAGGAACATGCAATTGACAAATACAATCAAATTGTTTGTCGTGTCTTATCTGAAATAGCCTTCCCATGGTTCAACATTTTCATAAATGAGCACTTCTGACATTAGAGGACCTCAAAAGCAAAAGAATCAAACATTTTCATAGGTGAGCACTTACGGAATTAGATTACCTTAAAAGCAAGAGACAGTGAGTAAGTGGCATTATGGCATGTGTTATATGGACAAGTCTTGTTCACTGGAATGAAAAATGACTAGACGACATGCCATATATCACATGCATAACTCTTCATTATATTCAAAAATGAAGAGACGCCATGACTCTACTCTAGTTGGATTCAAAAGTAGCAAGATCAAAAGAGCCTGCCTAATCAATGACACCTCACTTTTCGTAGTTTTGACATTTTTTTTCCATATACTTCAGGGGGAGTGGTTAGCTTTCAATTCTCTTCATTCTTTGGCCCTCAATTTTCTTAGTTTCGACTTCTTTTCCATATACTTCATTGGAGATTAATTATCTTTTAATTCTTTTGTACATATGCCAAAAAGTACCCAGCAAAAATAGAGCCTTCCATATGAAAGGTACCTAAAAAGTTGCATGACAAAAAGAGCTTTCCCAATAAACGGTACCTCATTTTTCCAGAGTTTTGGTTATATTTTATACAATCAACCACCATTTGCATGACGAGGGTATGTTTATGGTAACAAATAACCAATTTGTTCATGGGTAACAAATAACCAATTTATTTAGGGCCACCCCTGGGCCACCCCGCCCCGCTCGACCGACGGCGGGTCTTATAGACATATGTTCAAATGAAGGAGATTGGGTTCTGGATTTATTTTCTGGCTCAGGTAGGTTTTGCCACATGGAATTGAATTTCAATATGTTCTTCTTTTTAATTAATATGTCATTGTACTAATTTACTTCATTATTTTTTTGTGCTTGATAATTAGGTACAACACTAACATGCTGCCTTCAAAAAGGAAGAAATTGCATTGCAATTGAGAAAGATCCATTACAATGCAATTTCATTCAGCAAAGAATTAATGCTGTTCAATTTCCTCCGGATGAAATGCAAGAAATTGGGTTGAGGAAAGGGGACTTTAATGAATCACGTGTGGCAAAAAAGGCAAAGGAACCCCAACCACCATTACATGGAATGTTTGGAAATACATATATTGGGAGATTTGTAGACATCAAAGACCCATTAGAAGAGGAAATTGCGCAAAAGGAAGTAGAAAATATTGTGGAAGATGACAATGATGAAACTCTAGAGGACGAAGAGTTTGGATTACGTGACATTGTTGATTAAATTTAAGTTATACCTGGAAATCAAGCTTTGCAATGTTTTGACTGTCATTTCATGAAAAGAATAATCAATGAATTAAAGTTGTTATGTGTTCAATATTTGTAATTTGTGATTTTCGCATTGATTTTTAAGTTAATTATTATTTTTTGAAAAAAAAAGTTGTTATTATTATTTTTTTGACATGAAATTCATAAAAAAAACTATTATTTGACCATTTTTAGTTAATATTTTTGTATAAAAATTGTGATTTTGACATGTTAATTCTAGCAAAAAATTATCAAAACGTTTAGTTTTTTTGTTATATTTATGTTAAAAATGGTTATTTTTATGTCATTGTTAAAAAATGTTGTTTTTTAGAAACAATTATTTCATGTGGATTGAAAAATTAATTAAGGATGTATAAATATGTAGATTATCTAAAATTCAAACTATCGACTTTCTAATTTAAAAACGCAAAACAATAAAAACCCCCCTAAAAAAAAAAAAAATTAAGATAGAGAACAAGAAAATATGAATAAGATGACGACTTCAAAAACTATCAAATTTAGAAAATAATTTTTCACATTTCACACACTAGAAGATTAAAAGTCAAAAAATAAGTCTTTTAAAAAAAAGGTGTGATGTAGAATACTCACTTTTTAAAATCAGCATGAAAATCACCACCATTCTAAAACTTGATTTCATCCTTGAACATAAAAAAAATTAAAGTTTCAAAAACCATGTTCTAAAAAAAACATGTGTATTCTGCATCACCACTTTTGAAAATCGGGTCATTTTTTTGCTATCTCTACGAAACGGGTAACAGTATTAGTTCCCGTTTCAAAGTTTACATTGTTAACAACAAAAATGCAGAAGTTTTGTTCCTTCGGAAAGGAATAGCAAAACGTGAAAGTGTTGTTCCTTCTGAAAGGAACAACAAAACAGCGGGAATGTTGTTCCTTTAGAAAGGAACAACAAAATGCAAAAATGTCGTTCCTTTGAAAATGAACAACAAAATGGTGGAAATGTTGTTCCTTCGAAAAGGAACAACAAGGTGCAAAAACATTGTTCCTTCAAAAAAGAACAACAAAGCAATGAAAATGTTGTTCCTTTGGAACAACAAAATGCAGAAGCACTAGCAATCAGTGAAAATGTTGTTGCAACAATTTTATTACTAGCAAATTGTGGTCCCCCATCTGTGATTATGTCTCTTGGGAGGACATATCGCACAAATATCTGGAATAGGAAATGAATGACAGGATCCTCTGTAGCTCTTGGCAGTACCTCTGCTTCAACCCATTTGGTCACATATTCTGTTGCTACCAAAATATATGTTTTCTGGTTTGATGATAGGTTGATCGGACCAACAAAATCGAGCGCCCAATGCTCGAATGGTTCAATGACTAGCTGTGGGTTCAGAGGCATTTTGTCGCAATGTCCAGGGCATCCTGCTCTTTGGCAAATTTCACAAGTTTGAACAAATTTCTTTGCATCTTTGAAGATTGCGGGCTAGTAATACCTTGTTTGCAGAACTTTGTGACCAATTCTTTGATCTGCGAAATGTCCACCACACGATTCGTTGTGACAGGCTTTCAAAATGTCAAAAATTTCATCTTCACGAATGCATCTTCTGATATGCATATCTGCCCCTGTATGGAATAGGTAGCCCCCAATCCAAGAAAATCGGGTACTACGCTGGACAATCTGCTTTCATTCATTGGGAGTCACATGTTTTGGTACTTTTCCTACTGCCAAATAATTTAGAACATTGGCATATCAGGCTGTTTTGACAATAACAGCGAACAAATGTTCATCTGGGAGTTGATCTTCAACTACTGCTGCATCCACTGGCTTCGGTATTCATGAGAGAAAGTTAGCTACAAGATTTTCCTTCCCAAGTCGGTCTTTTATTGTGATGTCAAATTCTTACAATAAAATTAGCCATCTTATTACTCTACCATTTGTAATTGGTTTATTTGCTAAATATTTTATGGCAGAGTGATCTGTATATAAAACAACACGATATCCAGTGATATAATGCCTAAATTTATTTATAGCATGTATTACAGCTAAAAATTCTTTTTCAGTAATAGTATAGTTTAACTCAGCAGGAGACAAATTCTTACTAATATAATAAATTGCATATGGTTTTTTGTCTTCTTCTTGCCCAAGGGCTGCTCCAATAGCTGTGTCTGAAGCATATGATGAAATTTGAAATGGCAGGTCCCAATTTGGGCCTCTGAGCACTGGGATGTTGACACAAGCTTTTTCAGATCCTCGAAAGCACGGTCACATTTATCTGTCCAAACAAAATCAACATTCCTCGTTAGTGCATATAGAGGTGCAACTATTTGAGATAAATGTTCTATAAATCTCCTATAATAACCAGAAAATCCAAGAAAACTGCGTACCTCTGTTTGTGTGGTAGGAGTAGCTATTAGCAAAATTATTTGAATTTTGGTTGGATCTGCCTGTATTCCAGCTGCTGAGATATAATGACCTAGGATGAGTCCTTCAGTCATCATCATATAGCATTTTTCATGGCTCAGGCAGAGCCTGGTAGCGATACATCGTTGCAACACCTTTTCCAATGTGTCTAGTGCTGGGTCGAAATCATCTCTGTATGGTGTGAAATCATCCATGTATGCTTTGAGCCCTTGATTTATTAAATCTAGAAAGATGCTGAGGATAACCCTTTGAAATGTGGCAGGGGCATTGCATAGGTCAATGGGTAAAACTCTATAGGCAAACGTTCCCCAAGAACAAGTTAAAGTAGCTTTGTCTTGGTCTTTAGGGGCAATCTATATCTGATTGTATCCACTAAAGCCATCCAAGAAAGAAAAGAATTTCTTTCCTGCTAATGTATCTAATACCTGGTCAATGAATGGAAGGGGAAAGTGGTCTTTCTGTGTTGCTTTATTTAATTCTCTGTAATCTACACAAATCCTCCACTTTCCATTCTTCTTCGACACCACCACAAGTGGAGAGACCCATTTGCTATCGGAGATAGGATAAATAAAGTTTACATCTAAAATTTTTTGTAGTTCAGCTTTCACAATGTCTTTTAGATGAGGGTTAAGTCTTCTTTGGGGTTGGCGAACAGGTCTTGCATCCTTTTCTATATAGATGTGGTGTGTACATAGCTGGGGATAGATTCCCTTCATGTCAAGATAATCCCATGCAAATGCTTCCTTGTATTTTCTCAGTAGTTGGATCAGCTTCTCTTCTTGTTTAGGAGTCAGGTTATTATTGACATTTAAAGTTTTTCTTGGATCAATTTCTATAGTTTTGCTATTTGAGACAGAGGTAGTAGATATTGTTTGACCATGAGTGTCTTTGAGAGGATCTTCTTCTAGTTCCTTATCAAATGCTACCTCTATCATGGGACATTGTACGTGGGATCTGGTTTCAACATGGTTAATAAAGTTGTTAATAACATCATCCGATGTTTGATCTTTGAAATCGAGGGCATCTTCTATAGTTAACAGGGATCTAATGTTTTGGTAAGGTATGATACAAGATGCTTATTAGTTTTTATTATTGTTACACTTGGCTGCGCTAGAGGGTATAGTGCTAGATTCTTGATATTACTCCCTCTAGTTATGGTCATACTACCTTGTTAGCAGCCAATATAAGCATCAGTGGTTGCAAGCCAAGGTCTGCCTAAAATTAACGGATGTCCATCAAGTCGGTTTTTGGGGCTTATTATCAAAAATTCGATAGGATATTCCTAGGAATCAATGGATACCATGACATCATGTAGTGTGCCTTCCGGCCTAACCACTGATCAGTCAGCCAGTTCTAATAAAGTGGAAGTTGGTTCTACTGATGTAATGCCCAGTTTTTGACAAGTGGTGGTTGTTAAGATATTAATTGCAGCCCCTAAATCAACTAAAACATTTGAAAAGGTTTGTCCATTGATTTGCACTATTACTATTGGATTTCCTGCGTCTTCATATTTGACAGGTGCTTCCCTTCCTGATAACAAGTCAGATAGGGTGCCAACTACTTAGACAGTTGGGTTATTGGTTATTCTCCTCCTTGGTTTTTTTATGCATAACTCTTTGATGGTCTTTGCATATATTGGGATATCTTGGATAGCTTGGAGGAGTGGGATTTTTATGTCCAAATTCTTACGTTCTCCCAGAATATCAAAGTCAGGATGTTCTATAGGTCGTGGTATAATTAATCGTTCTAGGAATGGGGGAGAAGATGTGGCTGCTTGGTCATGAGTTTGTCTTTTGGCCACATCTTCTTCTTGTAATTGTTGTTATATCAGTAACTGATTTTCAACTTGAACATTTTTATCTCCCTGAGTCTCTATAATGCACCCAGACCTTAATTGAAGGTCGTTGCACTCCCTTAGATCGGTTTCTAGCTCTGGTGTTTCAATTATTTGAACAGGTTGGACCAGTCTGTTATTTGGGTTCGAGTTGGGTTGGGTTGGGAGTTGCGGTCTTAAATTGGACTGGGGGTTTTGTTGCAGTGCTGGTAGTGTACGTTGACGGAGTGGAATGTTTCCTACTGGCTGATTCATCGGTCTTTGCCAGTTTGTCTGCCAGGCTTGACTTTGTGAAGTAGGAGGGGACCATTGTGCTGGATACAAATTGTTTTGCCAATATGGTGGGGCGTAGGGAAAATTTGGCCAATTATATTGGCTTGCTTGATTCAGCCATGACGATGATGAAGGAAATGGTTTTTGTGACCAATTTGAGAAGGGAGGTTGATTTTGCCAAATTGTATTATATTGTTGAGCATGATATTGTGGAGGCTAGAAAGAAGAAGCTGGATCGGGGAACATACCTGATTGTTGTAGCTGCCATTGACGGCATTGATTAAGTAGGTACACGGTTCTGGTCCTTCTTCTGCCACTTTGTATATCGCTTTCAAACTAGGAAGTGAGGGACATATTTCTGTAGAGTGGTCTTTTGTACAAATGGTGCAAACTTGAACCGCATCTAATGGGCACTCTTTGTGTCTATGCTTCTTTCTACATCTAGGATAGAATATTGCCAGATTCTAGTCTGCCTCTACTTGTTTCTGTTTGGCTTGCATAATATCGAGCTGCGTTGTCAGAGTCCCCAATATATCTATTTTGAAATTTTCTAATAAATTTTCAATTTCCACGCGAGTTACTCCTTCTCCAGAGATCTTGTTGTCCCTTGTAAACCTGTCATGTTCTGCTAGTTTTAGCCTTGTGCTTCCTTGTGAGCTCCTGATACATAAATCAATGATGTTAGAAAAATCTTCTTGATAGATGTCTCCTTTTCCCATAATATTCAGTGTTTCAATCCATTGTTCCTTCATACCTTTAATTAATGTTGTTTTTAATACATTGTCAGGTAAGGGTAATGATGCATAAGGATATCTTTGAAGATTATATTGAAAACGTTCAACATATTCTTCTAGTGTTTCATTAGGTCTAGCTACCATCTGAAAAATTCCATCTTTTACCTCTCTGGATCTACAATAATCCTGATATTTCTTTAGAAAAGCATCTTTCATTTGATCCCAGTCATTTATAACACCTCCACCCAACCCCATAAACCATTGTAAATCAACTCCTTTTAATGTAGAGGGAAATAGTTTCAACTTTTGGGGGTTGGTGGTATAGTCATATCCTCTGCACAACACATCGAATTCAAACAAAAATGCAACTGGGTCTTCCGATGTTAGGCCATGAAATGTAGGGATATGCTGGAGAGGAATTGCCTTCATAGGTGCATTGACTGCAGTATCTACAATGGGATATTGCAGTGTGGAGGTTTGGGTGTTTGGCTGGTTCTGGGCCATTTGGTCAAATATGTGCCAATAACCTTCTGGGATTTCTAGGAGGGTATTCTTAGGTTGGCTAGACGGAGCAGGGATGGCCTTAACAACAGTTCCTTTGTTTGGGATGATGAGAGTTCCTAATGTCTGGGAGGATTTTAGCTCTTAAGGTTCTTCAACTTCATTCTGAATGATTTTTGCAGCACTTCCCTTATCTAGGGTGCTTAATGGCTGAATTACTTCAAGAGGAGATCTTGGTTCTTCCGTTTCCCCTATTTCTCCTCTCCCTTCGCGGAGATTACTAAGGTTCCCTTCTTGCAAGGATTTTGGGCTAGAATTCTCAATTTCTCGAAAATTTTGCTCCTCAGTTTGGCTGTGCACCTCAGTAAAGGCTACAAATGGAGATTTTTTTTTTTTAATTTTGTGGAAAAACTTGTGAACAGTTTTGAAACCAACGTTTCGGACTAGCTTAGTGAGTCCATCATCAGGGCAATGAGATTTGTATTTGAGAAGAGAGAGCGTGAAATTGCAGAGCATTATTAATAATTATTGAACAAAATTTTTGGTGTCTTCTCTGTAGTCGACTTACAAATGATTAATTTAATTAATAATAATTTTGTTATTATTTAAATAAGTATTAATTATTATTTATATATATAATATTATTTATTTAATTTATTTATTTAATTATGTTTAATTATTCAATACCCTCTCACTAATATTATATATATATTATTAACATCATTATATTTATTGGTAATTGGATTTATTTTATAAATAATAATTATTTATTTATGTAAATAAGTATTTATTTTTAATAATATGTTGTTATTATTTATTTATTTAGGTTTAATTTTATTTAATTAGATGGATTTATTATCATACTCTATATATATATTATATATGATATATCATATAATTATTATATTAATATTATTTATTAAATATTAATATTTTTATTATTTATTTATTTACATAACTAAAAATTATTATTATAAAAATTATATACAATTATAAATATATAGTATTATATATTATAGATATATATATAATAAAATATATACATATGATTATTATTATTATATTTTATTTTATTTCCTATTAATATTTATTTATTTATTTATTATTATTATTATTATTATTTTTTAAATGAATGTGAGTAAATCTTTGACTAATGCTTTTTTATTTGATTTAATAGGGGTTTCCAGGTGTTACTTAACTTTAGACAGTCATCTCTATTCATGTTATTGGAGGATTTTTCGATTTCAATTGCTTCCTTCACTCTTCTTTCTAAATAGTGGTCTTCCTTGTGAATTAATCTTGCTTGTTCCATGCAAATATAGCTGAGGCAGAACATGCATGCTCATCTAGACTTGATTTTTCTGACCTATTTTTTGAAATATCATTAATATGTTCTTTTAGCGTAATGCCAAATGATCTCCCTGTTTCACCTATATATATTTTGCCACATGAGCAAGGAACCGAGTATATTCCTTTGTGATTTTTTGGGTCTATTAGGTCCTTGGCAGAATCTAACATTTCGGTCTTCAATAATCTCAGTAAAACCCTCATCAAACATGAAATCAAATTTACCAGAGTCCAACTGATAAAAATTTCTGAAAAACTTCTAAGCCTGCATCTCAAACTTGCATCAGCTCTTCGTTGTGATCTCCGGCAAATCTTAGACGCCTTCACCTTCACCAAAGCCGAAAGGATTTTTGATTACAACTTAGCAAAGAAATCTAAAAAACTGATAAACCTAAGAAATGGTGACTTCAACATCAGCCTTACAACCCAGACTCAGAAAAACGGCCAGGAATACGACGACACCATAACGCAGGTGGACAACTTCTCCAGCAAAGAAAAAATAAATACGCAGAATGATAAAAGCCTGACAGCGGAGAGTGTACTCAATAATGAAACACAGTTACTCTCCAGCATAGGAAAAATAAACACGCAGATTGATACAAACACGCAGATTGATACAACCACGCAGAGTGTACTCAATAATGAAACGCAGTTACTCTCCAGCATAGAAAAATAAACACGCAGATTGATACACCCACTCAGTCAGCACAAGGGTTAAAGAAAGGAGACAACGTAGATATTCAGAACAACACTCACGCCAACATGCAGGTTTTCGGCAATAATCATGGTATGTAGTTAGACGACACTCTCTCCAGCAAAGATAAAAGCCAGAATAATGCACCCACGTAGTTAGCACAAGGGTTAATTACGCAGAAAGGAGACAGCGTAGATATCCAAAGCGCTCCCATCAGACATCACGCCAACACGCATAACATTACGGTTGCCTTCACACCCCCTAACACCATCAAAAACATGTTAGATTCTGCCAAGGACCTAATAGACCAAAAAATCACAAAGGAGTATACTCGATTCCTTGCTCATGTGGCAAAATATATATAGGTGAAATAGGGAGATCATTTGGCATTAGGCTAAAAGAACATATTAATGATATTTCAAAAAATAGGTCAGAAAAATCAGGTCTAGCTGAGCATGCATGTTCTTCCTCACAATATACTTGCATGGAACAAGCAAGATTAATTCACAAGGAAGACCACTATTTAAAAAGAAGGGTGAAGGAAGCAATTGAAATTGAAAAATCCTCCAATAACATGAATAGAGATGACGGTCTAAAGTTAAGTAACACTTGGAAACCCCTATTAAATAAAATAAAAAAGCATTAGTCAAAGATTTACTCACATTCATTAAAAAATAAAAAAGTAAATAAATAAATGATAGTAATAATAATAAATAAATATTAATATGAATAAATAAACAAAAATTAATAATAATAAATAAAATAATAATAATAATATATATATATATATATAAATAACCATAAATAAATAAAATAAATAATATAAGATATTAATATAATAATATATATATTATTATATATATATAAAAAATAATAATAAGAATATATATTATATAATAATATAATTATAATATATAGATAGATAGATAGGTATGGAAATAGAAAAACAATAATTAAATAAAAATAAATCCAAATAAATAAATAGTAATAACAAATAATAAATAAAATTAATACTTATTTAAATAAATAAACAAAATTATTATTAATAAAATTAATCATTTGTAAGCCGACTACAGAAGAAGACACCAAAAATCTTGTTCAATAACTATTAATAATGCTCTGCAATTTCACGCTCTCTCTTCTCAAATACAAATCTCATTGCCTTGATGATGGACTCACTAAGCTAGTCCGAAACGTTGGTTTCAAAACTATTCACAGGTTTTTCCACAAAAAAAAAAAAAAAAAAAATCAAGCAACCTGTATGGACTCCCTCTTTAATACAAATGGAGATCTTGTGGCCTAAAGGGAACTAGTAGGTTGTCTAGAAGCAACTTTTCTAGGTCCTACTAAAGGCTAAGATTCTACTTTTTTGAGGATTTCATCTATAAAGGTTGATCAGCCAAGTGTCACCGGCCCCTTAGCTTTATCAGGCTTGGGTAGAGGTTTAGGGTTCTTTTCAGGCTTTTTCTACTTAGTCATGCACACAAATCGAACGTTGAGTTCTACCCAAAACAACAACAAATCTGCAGGAAAGCGGGCAGGGGAGCAGGGCTGTTACATGCTCCGTACGCAGGTTCTTACCTTCTATTTTTAAAATCCAATTCTCTCCTAGAAGGTACTTTACACTACTCTAAAAAGGAACAAATGGCTATACGCCTCCTCGGCAACAGAGCCAGAATGTCGAGCAGTAAAAGGGGTCTTTTTCACCTCTTTTTACCCTACATTAATTATCAATCTAGGTACGATTTGTTATCTCAAAGAGTGTACTCAGTCTGAGGCGGTCACTTGTCAAGAGTAATGCTAGTAGTATAGTGCTTTTTGCAAAAGTAACTAAATGTCGGAAACAAACTCTAAATGTAATGACTAGAAGTTGGAATGCTTGTAACTAAATCATTCATTTGAGAAACTACAACACTTCATCAGTCAAGGGTGCAGTAATGACAACTCTTCCTTTTGTAAACTGATGCAATTGAAAAGTAATCAAGGAGAAGATCATCAACCTGGGAACTGGACAACAATAGTCAATGTTCACTACTGTCTCAGATCATTTTGTTCATACCAAAGGAATTACTTGAAATGATAATTCAAATAATAGGAAAAAGAACAACAACTAATCTATTTAACAAGATTGAACAGCAAAGCCTTAACCTATAGAAATGAATGAAGCAGTAATCGTGATCTACAGGAATTAAGCAACAATCTTTATCTTAGAAATGTTTTGAACAGCAAACAGAAGTGGAACAAAAAACTAAAGTGAAGTATGAAGTATTGAACAATCAACCTAAATCAAATGTAAATGCACAACAACTAAACCAAATATTACACACAGCACATCTATATTGAAGGAAACAGTAATCTAAATTTCAGCACAACAATTATTAATCACGGTTATGAAGAAATAGCAATTGCGATCATGGAACAACAATCCCAATGAACAACAATCACACTCGAAGGTAAACCATAGGTAAATAGACAATAGTATCGATTTATATATACACAGCACTATTACTCTGTAACCGAACAATAATAGCAATCTGGAAGGAACAACAATGTTATATAATAGTATCAATCTGTAAAGGAACGGCAATGCGATATAAATTCAGAATGAACAACATAACATTCCAGTTGCAGAGGATAACCTTACTACTCAAATATGAATGAAATATAACAGAGCCAACACATGAAATAATAAGGAACAATAGATTACTGAACAAAGCGAATAAGAGAAATCAAACCACACATGACTTGGAATCGAAAAATAATGGTACAGGAAGCAAGTGATCCACCAGGGCTGGGCCCTTAGCCTCCAGGGACGCACTGCTGTGATTACTCCATATTCAAAGATGGAACAACGACAGAGTTTATGTATTAAGCATCAAAACAGAGTTACAGTAATCACTCTTTGAAAGAGTCGATGATCAAAGTTTAAGTTACAATAGTGAATTTCATAACACAACAATAATCTCCCCCCTGGTCTAGCAATGTTGTCCCCTTTTTATAACAGCCAAGTGGAAATATCAAAGATACAGATAATCTTTAAGGCAGTGATCCCTCAGGATCAAAGGATCCTAAGGGATTTGCCATACCATTATTTCCCAGTTATCTCTTCATTCTCTTGCGTCGATTTGGTATCTCCTCTTCCTTTTCCTGGCCTATACGCTCCAATCTAGATTTTCTTGTTTGGATGCGGTTCCCTGCCAAAGGGAGAATAATTGATTTCGTCTTTTCTTTTCCTTTGGAATGGTGATCTTCCATTTTCTTCTTTTTCTGCGTAGGAAAAGGTAATTATTAGTCATTTTACATTGCTCACAAATCTTCTAAACTTTATCATAATCTTTCACCATATGGCCATTTCATAATGTAAAGAAGTTATGAATTTAAGGAAAAGATGACTAAATAAGTGGTAATTACATACCTTCTCTAATGCTCGACACACTCTTACAAACCCGAGGTTGATTTCTTGAATTTTGACAGTATAAGCAAGGTAGGATATCTCTCCACTATAGAGTTGTTGTGCCTATTTTTTGTTCGGGTTTGGATTTGGTTGAGAAGGCATCTGAGGTTGCCTAGGTGGAGCATGATGAAGGAGATGTGGTTGAGATGAAGGTGGAGGCAGTAAGGTTGGAGATTGGTTGAATGGAGACCTCCACCCCTCTAGTGGGGTATTCCACTCAGGACGTGGGGGAGCATATGGCTGAAATGACTGATTGTCAAGTTGGGAAGGGTATTTAGGTGCATAAGACCAAGAAGAAGGTGTGTACCATGAAGGATGAGTAGGAGAACACCAAGGGGAAAGGGATGAATTTTGATTGGGATTGTAATATGAATAAGATTCCCCTTGCACGCCCTTATGGTAAGGTTGAGGTCCTTGAGGACTCCTTTGATTGATATAATAGAGCTGATTATCCCCACCTTTAGTTCCTTGATATAAGACTTTCAATCCAGGCCGAGAAGGTCACTTATCTGTGGAGTGATTTTCCTCATAGACCAGGCAAACCTCTATAAAATTCATTGCACATTCATTTCTGGGGTGCCTGCTAGTGCATCTAGGGAAAAAGATAGCTAAGGCTCTCTCTACTTCCTCTTGATCTGCATGGTGTCCATTTGCAGAGCAAGGGTATTCAACATTTCACTTTTAAATTCTTCCAACATGTTTCCAATTTCACTCTAGATAGTTGTGTTGGAGGAAGAGGAACCGAGAAAAGCTTCACTAGCCCCACCTTTCTGGTAGCCCTAGAATGATTTCTGTAAACTATCTTAATATCATAATAAGATAGCTAATAAATGTCTCATCCAGATAGCATGTTTATGGTTTCTAGGATATCTTCCATGATCCCTCTAAGAAGGACTAACTTGAGTGATTTAGGATCAAGGGTGCATCTAGCCCTTTTGTAGCTAAGTTGGAACATTTCCTCATAATCCTCCAAGGATTCATCATGTCCCAAGGTCATTCTGAAGATTTCCTATTTGGTGCCCTTGGACCTACAATAGTCCCTATACTTGTCATTGAAGGATTGTTGTATTTGAGCCCAGGTAGTGATGTTGTCACCAGGTAAACCCATAACCAGCGCAAGGTTGCATCCTTAAGGGTGGATGGGAATAAATTCAACATCTGGTCATTAGAGGTATAATCATAAGTTCTGTAGATGACAATAATGTCAAGAAAAAATGTATCAGGGTCCTATGAGGTTAAGCCATGGAAGTGAGGAAGGGCAGAGTGGCTTATGCTTTTCATCTTAGCATCTCCATTAGCCTCTCTAATGCGAAAAGCACCTTCATTTCTATTTTCAGTCCTATTTTTGTTTTCATCCATGTTGTAAGTGTGTGGAATGGTTTCTTCTTCTTGTTCTTCCCCAAGAGGCTCTTCAAAGATCTCTGGTTTCTCACCTAATGGTTCCTCTAACTCCCCTGCAGTCAGAGAGGGAAGTTGAAAACCATCGAAGAAGAGGGAAGGTTGACTATTTGATAGTGTGGGGGTTTTAGGAAAAAAATTCCCCAAAAATTCTCTACTCCTACAAGTCATGAAAGAGATTTTCTTTCCTTTTTTTAGTTCTTTTTTAGAATCACTTGCAAAATAGAACGAAAGAAAAAATTGCAGCTATTTACTCAATGAAAATTAGAAAGAAACAATAGAAATTACATCTACCTAGACACCTTCCTGGAAACAACACCAAAAAGTGATGAGCCTCAATATTACAGCAAGGATGCTACAACTCCTAGGGACACCAACTTTACTTTATCAACCCAGGGTTTCATACAAACTTTGAGGTGACAGTGCTATATACACAACAAATGCAACATTCTACTCATGTCACTTCTCAACTAGGGTGCTAAACCACTAGGGTTCCAGGCCAATCTTCTATTGACTATTTGGAGTCTGACTACTAATAGTGAATGTAAAGCTCTTTCTAATGTAGGAAAGTACATTCTTTCCTATTTAGGAAATGAAACTTATTGAATGGTAAATGCTATGTAATTCCATAAATCATCTCGCTAGGAAATTACACAATTTACTTGCAGAAAACAACTATGCTAACCTTACAATTTATCCTCTCACTATTAGGAATGGTTGGAAATGGAAAGTTTTTCTATCATTCTATGACTCATATGCACATTCACTAACTATCTCATTTTACTTGCCGAAAAAGAATATTTTAATTGCTAAATTCAGAACTGTAAATGTTATGTTATTCTATTTGATCTTGCAAAGGAACAAGGCATGGGAGAGATGATCTGAGGTGGAAATGATAGGCATGGAATCCATGATGAGGGCCTAATATTCTATTATACTACCATATTTGGTCAAAAATGTGTCAAACATGCTACTACAGAAGATCCTGTAGCTGCTACATGAAATTGCTACAAGATGTCCTAGTTTGCTATAGGATGTCCTAGTTTGCTAGAGGAAGTTAGATGAAGGGCTTAGGGGGGGATAAAATTGATATGAGGTGTTGGATATATGTATGATGGTGATAGAAGGTGTAGGGAAGGTGCACATTACCAAATACTAAGACCATCACTCCAAGGAGGTTGGATTTTCCTAAGGTGGCTTGCTCACAATGGTTGAAAAATAGAGGTTCAAACTATGGGATGGTATGCCTTGACAGAAGGCGGAGAGGACCTAGGTGAAGCTGGTTGGATGATTTTCTCCCTGCAGATCAAAAATCCTTGCAACAAAACCTATTTTTCTTCTCATTTATGCATCACTACATGTCAACATGGAAAAGATGAATTGAATTTGAGAAATTTGATCTATCTATTGTTAAGGACTAGATATATGAAATGGAATACCTTTGAAGCTACAAAAAACTTAAGGAAACAAGATAACAATTGCAGGTTCTTTTGGGAAATCATAAACATTGATCTAGCTAAGAATGAAACCTAGGCTATTCAATGACCAAAAGACAAACTATGTTTTTGGGGTTGTGAGAGTGGGGTCCTCTAATCATGATCCCATGAAGGAGATGAGATAGAAGCCATTGTAACAAGATTTTTTGAAGTACTTTCCTTCACTATTGCACCACTGATCTACCTCTTCAAACTAATGGAAACTAGGTTAAGAAATAATTAAAATACTTGTTAAGCTAAACAAAACATAAATAAACTTTAGCAACTAACTATGATTTCAATCTAAGAACACATATACAAAATGAGGAACTTCTACTACTAGGGTTGGGCCCTAATCCAAGAGCTCCATCCCTCTGAGTCAACTAATTGCTATATCAAAACAAAATTTCTCATTACCTTCAAAATGCCAATTACAACTTAACAATAACAGTCACAATGTTTTAGCTCAAAATGCCCTCTTTTCTACAACAAAAAAATGAATCCTAATGAGTCCCTTGGATCTCTTATTTATAGAAAACTGGAGCTCCCAACAACTCCCTAGAAAATAGGGAGTCTTTGCTCCCTAACTTTACAATGACTCTTTCTTAATTGTCACTAGCTTGGCTGCCAATGGACTCAGCTTGCTTGGCTTCTAGTAACTTCGAGCTCATGAGATATGGTGGAGGAATATTCCAATGATTTAAAGAGTTGAGGAGGGAAACCAATCTCCTAAAATCTCTCTTTCTTGCCCACTTTGAGTTCCTTCACTTAAGTCAACCCAAAAATGCTCCAAGTCCTGGATTTAGTACATATTAGGCCACATGACATAGTAACTCTCCTTCACCCTTCTCACTAAGCAAAATATAACACAATATGTAAACAAATGTGAGAAAAGTCAATTTTAATACTCTGGAGAGTGGCATTGTGACCCATACAGTGTACCTATTGATGATCATCATCACCAATATCGTTGATCTAAGGTCAAGAATAGTCTGAAGACAAGGCACAACACTTATATCACTACAACAAATGAACTTCTTCCTTTACCAAGTTGTCGATATTAATTCAATATATATCTTTGTCTATTACAACATCAAATTAATAACAAAATTATCTTAATATAATCTTTGTCCACTCCATTGTGCATTCCAACTTCAAAGAACTAATAATAAGTTTAAGTCTAGTTTCAAGTTTGCATACATTACATTATAGACCTTCTACATAAAGATCTTTTCCCTGTGCACTCGACCTCTCAATCTAGCAAATCAAGCATTAGAGAACAAGCAATAACATACAATAACCTCTGAAAAAACAATATTGTATATCATCCTCTTCCTTGATCCCTGTAACATTAAGCCTATAAAATTCAGTATTTACCATACAAAAGTATCTCAAATGTAGCAATAGTAGATCAAGAATATCAACCAAATACATCTTTAGTAAGACAAACACACAGTGGGAATCAAGCAGCTATTAGTCTCTGCAAAACCCTAAACACAATGATCATAATAAAATTGAGAAAAACCTCTATCCATGTCCATTTAACATTCATTCAGACTCTGCAACCAACCATGAGCAAAGGTTCATCTATTGTTATTATTATTTAGATATGCATTATTTCATGTGCACAATGAATTTAGATCATCCATGCAACTCATTTCTTTAGCATTTGTTAATCAATGCAACAAATATGTCATAACCAAAATGGCTTGCATTGCTATATATTTTTCCAAATCAGATAGGATCAACATATATCTTTATCAGATCTCGTTTCCAAACTATATTCGAGTCAATTTCTAACATACTGGAGACAGGTAAGTAGATCAATCAATAATCATCACTCTAAGCTGTAACATAAAAAGGATAAAGACAAAATAGTTGCTACGAAATTCTCCTCTAATCATGCTCCAAATATTTCGATGGTATCCTTCAGATCACAATTACATACTTTAAGATCCCTTACGCTCTAGTGTATTTGCTTGTTCAAAGAAAAAAGCACAACCTAGCTGATTCAATTCCTACATTCTTATAGTTTTCCTTCTTTCACAATACCACAAGAAACCCCAAGGATTTGTTGATGGTAATGCTTTACGGGATCAAAAAGATGTTAGACAACCTTCCACACATGAATAACTTGTGAAAATCTATGGTTATGCTTGAGGTTTTTTGTTTTTCTTTCCTTTATAGTAGAAACACACCCTTTCTATTAGGGAAGTGCATTATAACTCTAGTAATATATTCTATGGGGTGCGTTATAACTAGGTTTGGTTGCTTAGAAACTCGTGTTACCTAGCCTTTTGCTCAAAATTTCACAATTAAGATTATCTAAACCCTGTCCAATCTTCTACAACTTCTCTAAACCTTGTCCAACCTCTTCTAGATCCTCTGCAATCATCTCAAAACCTGTTGAACCTCTTCTACAAGCATTAAGATGTCATCATAAGTCATAACATAGCTAGGTACATAAATTCTAATACCAATCACCAATAATGTCATCATAATATCCAGGTTGACATAATGTGACATGATCATGACCCAAGTTGACATCAAGGCCAACACACTAGGCATAATGCCAACACCTAATAGTCACAATCATACATGTAGGTTACATATATATACTTTACCAATGAATCCAAAATCATTTCAGATCAAGTCAAAGACTCTTGCCTTCAACATATATTGTTTATTCATTTAATAACAATATCAAATGTATGACTCATATATGAAGGGACTATGTTACAATGTACGGCCTTATTTGAATAAAAATGTAAATGTGGAAAATAATGAAAACGATGAAGTGAGTTGACGATTATAAATAATAATGATTATACATATTAATAGATATTTTAAAATTTTAATTTTGTTGGGCATGGAATCCCCCCATAGCAAGTTTTTGGGGCTAAAAGCCCATTTTTTTTGTCAGAAATGTTGTAAAACTCCATGAATTGTGGGCGCGGAACACGAAGTGTACAATTGAGTCATAGGGTTGTCCGCCCTAAGCATTGTATTGTAAATTAGTGTAAAGTCAGCCTACCCATGGTCCACGGACCATGGGATTGCATAAATAGAGTGAGGCTCTAAGTTGCAAAGTAAGTCGATAAGTGATGGACAGATGCATAGCGAGGGAATGGTTCGAGCTTAGAATAGAGTTCTAAGTGTCTTGGGTTGTAGTAGTAGGAAGAGGCTCTGCATCTGAGAGCACAAAGGCCTAGTAGAGTCCATAGCTAAGTGCGCAAACCCCTACAGCTCAGTGCGTAGGGTAGTGTCAAGTTTGTAAGCAAGATTGAGGATTAATAAAATAGCAGTTGATTCATATCCCTGTGTATTTGATGTGCATTATCTGCTTTATGGTTGTATTTGTTTATGTATTGCGCACACTCTTATAGTTGATGAATATGTTGTAATCACTATAAATATTACACACACAAGTTAAGTAATTGGTTAATTGACAAGGATCTTGGGTATTATACCGGTTGCACCTTGAGTAAGAGTGCACGTAAGCTGCACCATAGGTTGCGAAGGGATCACAAGTGCACGTAGTGATAGGCCAGACCACAGACCTCCAAAAGCCCATCAAACATCCCTAGGGTGCGGAAACATGGTTCTAGCACCCTCCCATACTACTTCGGGTGAGACCTCAGTCCACGCTCCAGAGAATGTTGCCGAAAGGGCTAGTAGTACCGAGATTTTCTTGGCTAAATCACCTTTGAACCCGGGTCAAGCCCCACTAAGCCAATAAATTTTTAAAATTTTAATTTTATTTAATCAATAAAAATTTAATCATAAAATTTGTATCCATTTTATAATAATTTTATATATATAATATATAATATATATATATATATAGGAATTTTCTGTGTTTCTAATTTGCACGAATAGATTTTGGTTTCATAAAGAACTATATAAGGTAATTTATGTTGTTAAAATCATATAGGAATTCCACTTATTATGGGTCACACCAACCCTTAACATGTTTGGGAATTTTTTTTCCTTTTTCCTTTTTGAGTGTATAAGGAGAATTGGTAGACTTGCCTCTTCTCACTAATAGGGCTCAAGGTTGAGTCTAAGGCATTTCCCCTATATGCATGGGCCTAACAAAATCACCTATAAGCACACTAGGTAGGTTAATTGATTTTCGAACTTCGGTGAGGCCCCAATATTGGTCAGTGAACACTTTCTAGTGTGGGACATCCACCATTCAACCAAATCTAATGGGCTTACATGGTTGGATTTTAGGTCTCTTATCACAAATATAATGAATTTTTGAACTTTAGTTAGGGTCACCTTATAGAACAAGGTCCTTCAAATCGATTGTGATATTAAAATTTAACTTAAAATTTGAAGGGAATGAGAGTAAACTTTGTTTCAGTTATATATGCACTGATCAAGATATAATTTAATATAACCTTTCTGATTACAATCACACGCTTGACCATTACCTAAAAGTAAACACTCACTCTAAATTAAACCCTTACAAGAATTAAACCTTGTCCAGTAACCAAATCCTTATTTTTCACTATTAAATCCAACCACTTTATACATATTTAAATGTAACTTAAAAAATATTGCATTTTATTATTCCTTATCACCTTAAGATATGGATGACTCACCCTTAGTTTCTCTGACCAACTATTATGCTATTAAAACATGAGAGAGCACATTTCCATAATCTAGTTATGAACCCATATTGCAAATAGTGTATAGGTAATACAAGTCATTACAAATATTAAACAGTAATAAGGCAAGGTTAAAGTGATGGCATATTATAAATATTTATGTTGGCATTATGGATCATGTGTTGTCTTTGATGGAAACCAACTTAATAAATATGTACTTAATGTTAACATTGATGATTGTCGAATTAATATAGATTGGTAGAAAAGCTATATATGCTATGAGCAGAGAAATGCTAGTTCAGAGATAGATGGATGTTAAAGGTGAAGCTTGAGAAAGTATATGCGGGTCCTCTAAAGAAGTGTCACGTACATACATAGGTCCTATAAGTAAAAGTTGCGTATAAAATTTTAACCATGGTAATATAGATACTTGGGGCTTTTACCATGGTATTGGCCCATAGTAATTAAAGAGATAACAATTATTTGATCCCATCAAAGAATAGTAACAACATTTCCAAGGGATTTAGATAAGGTATTGGCTAAGGCTAAATCTATATAAGGAGCTTTAGATCAAGGTTTTAAGGAGGAAATTAAATGATATCTCTTTGTGTGATTTGATCTCAAACAGTTGTGCACCAGGAAATACAGAGATGGTTCAGATCTGAGAGATCTGGAATTCTTGTTAAGACTAATGAAAATACTTGCTTGATCTATTTATTCTTGTAATGTTATATTTGTAGCTATGATGATGGTTTGATCTAAATATAGTGATGCATGTCTATATCTAGATTTAACATATGCTGTGAATTGCATTAAGGGTTTGATTCAGTAATTTCAAGATCTGTACACTTGTTAGCTTCTAATTTGTGGCGTACATACATAGACTTTGTTCAGTAAGGAAGTCCATAAATTCTACAATAATTTACCTAGTATACTGAAATATATATGCTAGTGTCAAGCATGGTAGTCATGTACATACACTAATTTGTTCTATGGAAATCATGTATATATTTTAGGGTTTGTAGTGCACCTTGCTGATGATACTTGATGAGTCCTGCGCTATTTTCTATTGTCTATTGATGATGTCTCTATCTTGATGTTCTATGTCTAACAATGATTGGGTTATTGGAAATGATGCTATAGTGTGGAGATATGTAATTAGTTTAGTAATATTTAATTGATCTATGTATTCACAAGTGATTGATTCTGTATCACAGTGATTCAAGATTCAATTTTCAATAGCATAAGATCTGTACATAGGTGTTATATAGAGGAAGCGCGTAGATACATGATTTTTATTCAGTATAGTCACGTACATATTATGATATTTATTTGTTCTAGTTGGGTTCTACATTCAATGGTTTGATCCTTTAGAAATTCAGTTGATTTGTAGTACTTCAGTAATTTACATTTAGTATTTCAGTTTTTCATGTCAATTTGGGTTTATTGTTGATATGGGTCCAGTTTGAAAATATGATGAAAGGTGTCCTACAAGTTTTTTGATGATTATTTGATAAGTGGACCTAGTTCCAAAAATTCTAAAAACTGGTCCACAAGGTGTTGAGGGTTGCAACCTTCAGTGAGGGGGTAGGAGCTTCCTTCCACTAGGAGCTCGTAAACAATTTTACGGGGTTGTAGCTCCCTTCTACTGTGTACTAGGGAATGAGTGGAGGTCATTGACTCATGCAGGTGGGTTCCTGCATGCTGTTAAGAGTTTGCACTAATAATAAATGTAATGGATATTTTATTTATATAATAAGGAAGAAGAAACAAATAGTGGTAGCAGTGGTTTTCTCCCACATTGGGTTTCCACCTAAAATCCTGGTGTTCTATGTGTGTTGTTTATATGTTGTGATTTATTTTCTTGTCCTTTACTACATAATGAAAATTTATTGAGTTAATGATATAATGGTTAAAGATAAACATATGATGGAACATATGAAAAATTAATGATCTGGATATACATTGGTTCCCTTCACAAAAGTCATGTATGTAGGCCCCTTCTCAATATTTTTCCTACCAATTGGTATCAAAGTAGGCCCTTCCGAAGAATATTGATTGCTTAAGGGGATATCTATCAATATGAGAATTCAATAGGGAGTATCTTCTATCATGCCACCTTTGTTAAATGGAAATAACTTTATATTTTGGAAAATCATAATGAGAGCGTATTTGCAAGCACTAGGAGCATATGTATGGGAAATTGTTGAAGGTTGATATCAATACCAGGCCTCCATTCCCTCAAATGATGCAGGGAAGAAACAATATGACATCAATGCAAAGGTTTTAAATGTTATTTTGGGACATTTGGCTGAATCTGAGTTTGTCAAAGTCATGCATCTGAACATTACAAAAACTATATAGGACAAGCTTGTTCAAAGCTATGAGGGAGACACTAAGGAAACAAGTGTTAAACTTAAAACATATAGAATTCAGTATGAGATTATTAAAAGCATGATGATGAAAACATTGCAATCTTTTTTACTTAGAGTAGAAAAAAATGTTAACTGAATGAAAAATCTTGGTGACGAAATAAAGGATACTATTGTTGTTGAAAATCTTTTGAGATCACTAACTCCAAAGTTTGATTCCAAACTCTACACCATTGCTGAAATGCACGATTTGAAGAATCTCACTATTGAACAACTCTGTGGGATCTTGACAACTTCTAAAATGAGAAAAGTGGGTACATCAGGTATTAGCGAAGTAGAATTTAAAGCCACAAACAAAGGGAATGAGACGGAAGAGCCTAAGGAAAAAAGTTACATTTCAAATGAAGAAGAAACAAATTTTGTGAAGAAGCTTCAAGTAGGATCTCACAGGTTCAAAGGTAAGATTCATTTTAAATTTTTTGTCTGTGGAAGAGTAGGTCACTTTTCTGCTAAGTGTCCTTATAAATAAAATCATGAAAAAGGGAAGAGTGTTTCAAACAAGAATGTTAAAAAGGGTTTTAGTAGCAAACAAAGTTTTATACTCATGAAGACAATGAATGTTCTTCCAATAATGAGGATGATGAATCAAATCAATATCATCAATTACTTATGGAATTCGAAGAACAATGTGTAGACAAGTATGATAATGATGAATTTATGGATGCTCTAGAAAACACCCTTGTTGAACAAACAACTAAGTTGGAGATCTATTTCGAAGAGGCTATATTAATAGAAGAAAACTTGAAGAAACAAGACCAAGAAAACGAAAAGCATTGTGAAACCTTGGAACTCAAAATTGTGGATCTCAAAAAGGAACTTGAGAACAAAAAAGCTCTAAATATTAGATTTTATAGAGGATCTAAAACTTTAGAAGAAATCATTAAATTTAAGTGTTCTCCTCTAATCAAGATGGCTCTTGGGTACAAATCAAATCAATAAGGTGAAACATAAGAACCTATGAAATCTTTTGGAACATGTACAAAAAGCTTCGTTAATGTGGTAAAAGGAAGAAATCATCAAAATTATAGGACTCGTCAAACGAATAAAGGGTTTAACTATTCTCAGGAAAAACAATCTCTCCATGAACAAAGGTTAAGTTATTAAAAAAAGGTATTATACTCCCAGGTACTCTTACTTCAATGGTCAATGCTTAATTTGTCACAATTTTGGTCACAAAGAAGTTCATTGTGTTTCTTGTAAAATGATTATGACTACAGAAGCAAGAAAACAACATAATGAAAAAAGGACAAATGAGTCTTCTTATAATGCTTTATCCCCTCTTCAGAATGAAAGTGAATGTTCTATTTGCAATAAATTTGGTCATGAAGAAACTGAATGAAAAATAAGGATGAATTCATCTTATCAGCATGAGCAGAAGACAAAACCTCCCAAGGTATGGAAAAAAAAATTCCCTCTTCTGAAATTTTTTCTCTATCATTGTATGTAGGAGATCAAGATAATCTATGGTACATTGACAACGGATGTTCTAATCATATGACAGGTGATAGGGATAAATTTGTTTCCATTAATGAAATTAAATAATAAAATAATGTGATTTTTTGTAATAACTCACTTGCTACCATTAAAGGAAATGGTTAAGGCGAAAAATGTATTTTTTTGTTGATGGGATAAACCATAACTTGTTAAGTGTTAGTCAAATGTGTGATTAGGAGCATGAATTTATTTTCAAATCAAACAATTGCATGGAAAGAAATTTGAATATAGGTAAGATCATAATCAAGAGAACCAAAACTCTAGGCAATGTCTACATCGTAAATGGTGAAAAAGAGCACTGTTTTTAAGAAAATATGAAGAAAGTTGGCTTTGGCACAAAATGTTGGGGCACCTCAATTTTCGCAATTATACAAATCAATCAGGATGGGAGCATTTTGTGACTTACCCAACACTTTTCCACTTGAAAATAACATTTGCAAATCATACCAATTTGGTAAGAAATCCAAAGTTCAGTTCAAAGGTAAAAAAAGGTAATTCAAGAAAAGCCCTTGAACTTGTTCACACTTATTTATGTGGACCTGTGAGAAAGAAGTATCCTCGCGGTGAACAACACTCCATATTATTTATTGATGAATTTACAAGAATGTGTTGGGTTGGTTTACTTAAGTATAAATATGAGGCATTTGAACAATTTAAAATATTCAATTTTTTGTTAGAAAACTAATTAGATCTAAAAATCAAATTTCTTAGATCTGATAAAGGAGGTGAGTTTATATTAGATGATTTTTTCAAATTTTGTGAACAAAATGGCATCAAAAGACAATATTCCATAGCTAGAACTCCTCAACAAAATGGAGTTGCAGAAAGAATGAACAACATATTTCATCAAAGGGCAGATGACATGCTTGATGAGTCAGGAACACTGCACACCTTATGGGGAGAAGTAGTACATACGAAAACATGTATACTTAATAAATTTCATGTTCGAGTAAACAATGATAAATCTCCATATGAACTCTAGAATGGTAAGTTTGCAAATTTCAAACACTTTAGAATATTTTGAAGCAAAAGTTTCATAAAGAGAAATGGTGATAAGCTTGGAAAGTTTGAATCCAAAACTGATGAAGGAATCCTGCTTGGATACTCTTCGAGAAGAAAAGCATATAAATGTTACACTAAAAGGCTCCAAAAGATTATTGAAAGTATAGATGTTATGATTAATGAAGAATCCACAATTACCACAAGGGAAGCACAAGCATATGAAGAATCTCTCCTTACTCAAATCCAAGAAGTTGTAGGAGAAGAAGAAAGAGAAGCATCAGAAGAAGGAAATGAGATTACAAGTATGTCAAAAAAGATTCCATCAAGGTTTGCTCAAAAAAATCATCCTAAATCTGAAATTCTAGGTGATAAGGAAGCAAAAATACAAACTAGAAGAACTTTACTTGGAACATCTAGTCACTTAGCCTTACTATCCATAATTGAACCTAAAAATGTGAATCAAGCAAGAAAATATGAATGCTTGGTTAAGGGAATTCATGAATAACTTGATCAAATAGAAAAGAACCATACATGGGAATCTGTACCAAGGCCTCATGATAAAAATGTAATTGGGAAAAAGATGGTGTTCAAGAAAAAACTAAATGAAAATGGAGAAGTAATTCAAAACAAAGCAAGACTTGTATGCAATGGCTATGCTCAAAAAGAAGGGATAGACTTTGAAGAGACATTTTCACCTATAGCTAGACTTGAAGTCATAAGAATGTTTCTTTCATTTTCCACCTTTTGTAACTTTAGAGTATATCAAATGGATGCTAAATATGCATTTTTGAATGGGGACCTAGAAGAAGAACATTATATTGAACAACCTTAAGGGTTCATACTTGGCAATGATAAAAATCTTGTTTGCATACTTAAGAAGGAATTATATGGGTTAAAACAGGCTACTCATGCATCATATTATCGTCTTGAAAGGTATCTTGGGCAACAAGAATTCAAGAAAGGGTCCATTGACAACAAGTTATATATCAAATATGACAATGACAAAATTTTGGTGGTAGTGGTTTATGTTGATGACATCATATTTGGAAGTAATATTGAAACTATGAGTCAAGGATTTGCTTCAACTATGCAACAGGAATTTGAAATTTCATTACTTGGCAAGCTCACATATTTTCTTGGTATTAAAGTTCATCAAACAAAAGATGGTATCTTTATTTCTCAAACCAGGTACCTCAAGAAAATTATGAGGAACAATGGAATGGAATATTTTAAATTTGTATTCACACCAATGGAAACATGATGCAATCTTAGTAAAAATGATGAATCTCCTTTAGTTAATAAACCCAAATAAAGATTTATGATCGACAACTTTCATTATCTTACTAGTACAAGACCTGACATTATGCATGTTTTTGGGATAGTTGCACATTTTCAAGCAAATCCAAAGGAAACTCATCTTCAAGAAGTAAAGAGAATTTTCAAGTATCTACAAGGCACTCAAGATTATGTTCTATAGTATCCAAAAAATGTATATTTTTCACTTCATGCCTACACAAATGTAAATTGGTAAGGTAATATTGATGACTACAAAATCACTAGTGGAGGAGCATTCTATTTGGGACCTCACTTAGTTTCTTGGTTCAGTAAGAAATAAAATTATTGCCTTATTTAATGCTAAAGTAGAATATCTTTTAGCTGAATCTTGTTGTACTCAACATTTTTGGATGGTTCAAATATTGTAACACATTCAAGTCACTTATCCTAAACCTGTACCTATTATATGTGACAATACTAGTGCCATAAGTATCTCTAAAAATCCTTTCATGACTAAAAAACTAAGAACATCCCAATTAAATACCATTTCCTTAGAGAGAAAATTCTTAAGAAAAACATCAAGTTGGAATATGTTCCCTCAAAGGAACAAGTTGCAAATATATTTAGAAAGGCTCTTCAATGTGATTCCTTTGAATATCTTAGACAAAAATTAGGAATGATTCCTGCAACTTCACTCTGCTAATTGTCATAACAAGTATGTCTTGTTCAGGGAGAGTTGGGGCTATAAACATCAGTAGTTTACTTTCTGTACATGGATTGTATGAAAGATAGTTATGTATATATGCGACATTTTATCTAGACAATCATATATGTGTCTCAATAATGAAGATGGAGTGGCACAGATTCAGGGGGAGATTCCCATACGTTTCCATCATTTCATTACTGGAATTTTGGTTTTGACATTGGTTCGTTACAGTTTGTTCATGACAATTGGTTCATATAATTTGATATTATATTTTTGTTTCTCAGATGGTTCCTGATGTATTTGTTAGATGATGAGATGGATGTGATAAGAGTTTATGGTGAGAAGTTGGCACAGGTTCAGGGGGAGCATATGCTATTCTTTTATTAATGCATTTTTTGCATTATGATTTCTTTAGTATTTGTTGTGTGATGGGTTTAATATTAGTACATATCATTGCTTCTCTATGTTGGTTACTGGAGCTACTTATGTTGTTGCCACTATGTCTGAATACTTGGGTTTCTTATGCTACCGTTACATTATTGATTGTTGATACTCCTTAATTCACTTGATGCAAAAATTGATATTGCACTACCTTATCTTGCATACTTCTTGATGATGAGGATGATCATGTTGTTATCAAATGTTTCTGTTGAAGATTCCTATATCATGCATGGTGGCTCCTAATGACCATCATGGTATTTCTACCTCACTATTGAGGTCCCTAGTTTTGATTATGAGTGTCATACATGTCCCTTGATGTAAAGGTCATGAAAAGACCCATATTGTAAATCATTGTAAAATTCAATCATGTATGGGCTATTGGGATCAGTTCATGTTATGTGTGTAATCGCATTATTTGGGGACGTTGATGTAAACTTTTGGTCCAATATGTAAACCCCATAAATTGAGTAATTGATGTAAGAGTCCTTGGTTATAGGTCATATTTGGTTGAGTCATCAAGACTTATACTCCATTCAATATCTTTGGAAGGTTCAAGATATGCTTAGGGGGAGCATGGTTAGTATGCAAGTTTCATGGTACAAGTTTAACAGATCAAACCTACAACACTATAAGGGAAGTCCTTCATTAAGCCTGATTCACCCCTTTTCCCTTGATGTCAAAGGGGGGGAGAAGCTTGGTGTTTGAAAGGACGTGTTTAGAGAGAATTCTTGATGTTTGCAGGCTGAAAGGAGGTGTTTGGAGAGAAGTCTTTATGTTTGCATGTATTTATAGGTGGTGACAAAATATCAAAGTGGTTGTCACCAAATCCAAACGGAGAGATTGTTGGAATTATGGCTCATGTGTTTTCCTTGATGGAAACCCAGTTAATAAAGATGTACTAGATGTAAACATTGATGACTATGGAATTAATACATATAGGTACAAAATATACATATGTTATGAGCATAGAAATTTCAGTTCAGTGACAAATGGATGCTAAAGATGAAGTTTGAGAAAGTATATGTGGGTCCTATGAATAAGGGTCATGTACATATGCAGGTCTTATATGTACAAGTTTCATACATAAACCGAGCCATGCCAATCTCAATACCGAAGGATTTTACCATGGTATTATCCCATTGTAATTAAAGCGAAAATGATTATTTGATCCCGTCAAAGAATATTAATGACATTACCAAGGGATTTACCTAAGGTATTGGCTAAGGATAAAACTATATAAGGAGATGGAGATCAAGGTGTTAAGGAGGCAAGTAAATGATCCATATTTGTGTGATTTGATCTCGAACAAGTGTGCACCAAGAAGCATGGAGATTGTTCATATATGATAGATATGAATTTGTTGTGAAGACTAATGAAAATACTTGCTTGATCTATTTATGTTTGTAATGTTAGATTTATATATATGATGATGGTTTGATCTAAATATAGTGATGTGTGATGAGATTTGGGTTTAACAGATGTTGTGAATTACAACAAGTGTTTGATTTAGTAATTTCAAGATCTGTATGTATGTTGCTTTTGATTAGCCACGTACATACGTGGACATGGTTCAATAAAGAAGTGTATAAATTCTACAATAATTTACTTAATATACTGAAATATATACGTTGGTGTAAGGCATGCTAGTCACGTACATATGATTATTTTATCTATGGAAGTCACGTATATATGTTGCCATTTGCAGTGTGCCTTGATGATGATAATTGATGAGTCTTGCTCTATTTTAGGTTGTATGTTGATGATGTCTTTATCTAGATGTTCTGTGTCTAAAAATGATGATTGGGTAATTGGCAATGATGCTACAATGTGGGGATCTATGATTGATCTATGTATGTCCCAATGATTGATTCAGTATTATAGTTATTCATGATTTAGTTTTCAGTAGCTTAAGATATGTATGAAGGTGTTATATAGAGGAAGTGCATACATACGTGAGTTTTATTCAGTACAGTTGCATACATATTATGTTATTTGTTTATCTTGGTTTGATTCTACATTCAATGGTTTGATCCTTTATAAATTCAGTTGATTTCCAGTACTTGAGTGATTCAGATTCAGTATTTCAGTTTGTCATTTCAACTTGGGTTTGTTGTTGATATGGGTCCAATTTGAAAATATGATGAAAGGTGCCATACAAGTTGTTTGATGATTATTTCATAGGTGGATCCTCTTTGAAACATTCTGAAAAGTGGCCCATAAGGTGTTGAGGGTTGCAACCTTCATTGAGGGGGTAGGATCCTTCTTTCGGTAGGAGCTAGTAAACAATTTTATGGGGTTGTAGCTCCCTTCCAATGGGTGTTGGAGAACGAGTGGAGGTTGTATCCTCCTATGGGTGGGTGCCTACATACTAGTAAGAGTTTGCATCAGTACTAAATGTAATGAACACTTTCTTTATATAGTAAGAAAGAAGACAATGACAACGACAACATTGGTTTTCTCCCACATTGGGTTTCCACCTAAACTCCTGGTGTTATATATGTGTTGTTTATGTGTTGTGATTTTTTTTTCTTATCCTTTACTCCATACTTGAAATTTATTGAGTTAATGACACAATGGTAAAGAAAAAAATATGATGGAATATATAAAAAATTAATGATCTAGATATACATTGGTTTCCTTCACTAAAGTCGTGTACATACACAAGTTTCTTTAAAACAATAATGCACATAATTTAATGTATGAAATTTAATGATAAATAAATTAAAACATTGATTCACCCTTCTCAATACCTTTCGTCTCAGTGTTTTTCCTAACATTTTAAACATTAGTTGCTTAAGCTGAAAAATATTCCAAATAGGATAGTTGCAATACAAATACTAAATATTAATAAGACAAGGTTAAACATTAAACACTAATTTCTTAAGCATCTTTTTTTAAACACAAAATCCACTTATGGTTTTATATTTTTATTGATTGCATGGATGGATTTTGGGAAAATACAAATGCGTTGTAAAGATATGACTATATATTCGTTATGCGAAAATATGGTCATGGTTTTAAAAATTGAAACAAGAGGGGATACGCAGTAGCTAGTCCCTGTCCTAAGTTGTTGTTGGTTCAAGCTGCACCTATTGAACCTATAGCATGATGGAAAAAGTAGCATAGAAGGAAAAAACATGAATCTAAGGATAAGATTGCATAAATGTACAATTTCTGTATTCAAGCTTCTGTGATCCATAATGAATTAAACAAAGTCTTTCGGTAGAAATCACATGAGAGAATTTTTTGGCCGACATGTTTCAAACCAACAAGTGTGGTTCATCATCAGGACCAGATGAAGAGGTAAACCATGGAAAAGGCTTAAAATCTAGAGACATAATTTCAAGTAATGGGTATATTTGAACAATAATGTTTAAATTATAATATTAATATATTAATATACTAAGAACAAATATTATTAAGTAACGGCTAGCTTTTGAAAAATAATATTTAAACTGTGATATTAGTTTATTAATTTATTAAAAATAAATATTAATGGAGTAGTCTACCTAGGCTGTAGAATGGCCCGTTTTCCGTCACCGGTCAGAAAATCATCCGACTCCGGCCACCGGCAATCTCTTCGCCCTTCGCCACCATCCCCTAGCTCCGCCACCCTCCTTCTCCGCCACCCTCCCCTGACAATCCTGACATTCCCTGACAAAAAATCCGAATGCAGCTGGAGGGCCTGACATCCCCTGACCGATCTGGGATGAGCTGGAATTGATTGCCGGTTCCAATTCGAATTGAGGAGGAAATTCTCACCCGTGCTCTGTTCACTCACATTACTCTTCGTAGCACTCCATTCCTCTGCAAAAATCGTCGTTGAATCAACAAGCGTTTTTCGCCCGTGCCAGCGCCCACAATGCAGAAACCCCATCTGCTGAAAATGCCGAGCAAATTGAGAAAGCAGTCTACTGGGTACGAGGAGATTGCCCTCTCCCCTTCTTCTTCAGCGCAGAAACGGAACAGAAGAAGAAATGCAGTGACAGTTGTAGTGGGAAAAGAGAAGAATATCTTCATGGTGGAGTCTCAGACTCTGGACTTTGGATTATTTCAGCCCCTCATGGAGAAGGCCACTGTTGGTAGCATTACTTAGGAGGCTAATTGCAGAAAAAATCCTTCATGCGTGGACTGCATTTTCTTGGACTGTGATGCCATCCTCTTCGAGCATATGCTTTGGCTGGTACATAACAATGACCCATCTCTTCGTCATCTCAATCTGGATATGCTCATGGAGTTTTATGCCCAATAAGACTTCGGCATCTTTCTCCTTATTGCATTCACTTTCAGATCTCTCACATATATGAGAAATTGTAGTGCTTTTTATTTATTTTTTAACATGAAAAATAACTTTTCTGAAATGCAATTTAGTGCTTTCATGAAAAACAAAACCATAGGTAAGATCTATCTTACCATATTATTTTTCGTTCAATTTTATCCTGAGGCTCTATGATGGTCAGAATATGATTATTATCTTATTAGGTGTAATAGATTGGTGTAGGATAATTGTGATTGCCACTATTTGCAGTACAGAGCTCTCTTTTTCCAGAAGGAATCCATGGTTTTATCAATTAAGGTGACAAAAGGGCCCTATTCCTCAAATGGGTGTAGTCAAATTCGGCCCAGGATGGCTAAATGGAATTTGGAATTGGGTTTTATGGATGCTCATGTTCTTCATATGGGCACATTCTCCAGTTAGTTGGGTTCATTGGGTTCATTGCTGAGCCCTAATCTCAAAGCTCAAGTACTGCTGCTGTCAGAATAAGGCTCACTAAAGATGGACGAATCCCCTGGGGTTTTATGGGTCCAGTGGAATTGGGCCGATAATGACTAAATGGAATTTAGGTTCTATGAGAGCTTTTGTTCTCCGTATGGGCACTAATAATTTTATATGATATGAAAATTATGTTGTATATTGATCGAAAATAAAAGATATCCGGCGTTGCTGTATTTGGTTCAAGTTGTATGGGAAACGTATGTGGCAGTCTGCGTTGTCTATGGATATCAAAGTCTTATGGATCTACATTGATAGAATATTTATATGACTCGTTATGCTAATTTGTTATAAGCTTTGATGAGGAACATGGGATAAATTTTGTTGTGCATTACTTATCATGGTTTCTCTGCCTGTGAATTTTTCTTATCCTACTTGGTCACAATATGTGCAAGGACGGATTGAAGGTAGATAATGGTCTGGATTACTTATTCTCTACATCATGGTTTCTTTGCCTTTGAAAATTTTCTATTCTTCTTGGTCACATTGTAAGTCTGATACAATAATATATGGTTTAATGGTAAGTTTTGTTGGATGAAAATAACAGACAACAGTTAATGAGAGGTTTAATAGTAAATTTAGTTGGGTGAAACTAACTAGACTGGGGTTAAAATATTATTGAATATATGGCCTAGAATTCAAATCTTATTGAGTATATGGCCTGCTATATTTTGGCTCAGTAGTAGACTCCCATTTCTGAGTGGTTATTACTAAATCAAAATCTTGTATATCTAACTTGCATGTTGCTAAATATAATTTTAGTATTATAAGAGAGCCACCAAAATTGATCCCAAACTTCTCCTAATTAATCCAAAAAATTATCCATTCAACATGGTTAGAAAAAATAAAATATAACAGTAAAGCCCTTAAAACGTGATATCTTGATAGGCAAATGATTTCCTTGGGATATTTTGATGGTACATGATAAGGAAATTTACATTTATGTAGATGAGAGATATCTTCTGCCTAAGGGTAAAAGGTATATTCTACCTATCTAATGGTAAAAGCCTTTTTTCCAAATTTTGAACAGGTCAATAGATCACTGGGTCAAAATGCATGCAATCCTCAACTTTCTCATTGACTATGTATGTATTTATTAATTAATTCATATCATTGGGTAGTGTAAATTTGTTAATAGAATGGATATAGGGGTCTTATAGACTTTTGAAGCTAATAGCTAAAGCTCTCCAAGAGAATATACAAAGCGGAAGATTCTTCTTTAACGCAATACTTTCAATCCACCTTTTATTTACAATCTCAAGGTCTACCTGGATAGTTTGGATGAATGAATATGCCCACTACTGAGCCTTCATTTTGATGCAAATTTATTTCCTCATGAGACTACGATTGAGCATAAACAACATAGAGAATTGATATCTTTCCTTAGAGATATTTTGTGATGATGGTTATATTGTAGATTGTAAAAATATTAGTGATAATTGTACGACTACTGAGATATACGTAGACAAGATATGTAGAATGGTAATGTTTCCATGGTTCTTTCTTTATATCTTTAGTTTTAAAAATATAATTTCTTTTTAACTCAATAAATAAATTATGATTTTTTTCAAAAACAAATATCTTTATCTAAAATAATCATAATTATATTTAAACATTATAAATATTACATAGATTTATACATATTTTATTTTTTTTATGTAAATTTATTACACTACTTGAACACCACCATTTCCATGGATGAGTTGCCATGGAAAGATAAGTAACGTTGAAACCCTGAAGCTTTTCATGAAGGAATTTGTTAAAACACCTTATATCAAGGTTCGAAATAGGGTAATGAAATTCCATGCGTATTTTGATGCTTTTATGGTTACATCTCTACTTAATTTATTATGCAAAAATAAAAGATGAACTTGATTCATCTCGATGTTTCATTGAAATAATTTGTTGCGACAATTTTATAATATTTTATAATGATTTGTTAATTTATTTTCCTAAATGGTAGACTTAATATAATTGATTTAACCAATATATTATTGAAATAAGATCAAGATAAAGTGAAAGAAGATAAGGAGTTCACACCATTGTTGGGTCCTTTATTTTTTGGTTAGTTTGGGCAAAAAGTTGTTGCAAGAAGGAAGAAAGTGAGAACCGGAGAAAGGACGGTTAAATTGATTAGAAATCAATGGTGAAGAAGAAAACACAGTTAAATTGTTTAGAAATCAATGATAGGAAGAAGAAAATGAGAGTTACAAAATGCATAGTTGGACCAAGGCATTAGAAATGATCAAGAGAGCATGAGAACAAAGTTGGCAAGATCAAGCGAGAGTGGGTTAGAATTGATTTTGTGAATGAATAGGTAGAATTGATCCTGTCATGGTGCATATCAAGGGAGTGGATTGATTGACAACGTCAAATAGGCCAAAGATATAAAGGAAGATGCAAACTGAGTTGCATAGATTAGAAGAGTGAACTAAAAGAGGGGATGACATAGATATGTGTAATGAATGTGTATGTGCATGACCTTGGTTGCTTAAATGTGTAGAGTGGATGAGAAGAGAGGATGACATAGATCTGTGTAATGAGCGTGTATGTGCATGACTTTGGTTGCTTCAAATTTTTAATTTCTTGTTTAATCTTGTGTAATGATTCTTTGGTTCACTCTATAATGGTTATTATTTTTTTTATGTAAATTCTAAATGTATACACTCACCATGCGAATACACTTAAATCTCGGAAGTGCTTCAGGTGAGACCTTCCCTTGTTGAGGATTGAAAATGCTAGTGTAGGTTAGACTATAATGGAATCCTTTTCGTGGCCCTTGAAATAAAACCTTGTTCTCAACAATATTTTTTGCCAAAAATTGGTTCTACTGCTAGGTACTGAAATTTAATCGAGGTTTTCTCATAATGGTGAGTAGGATCTTAAAAAGAAGTATTCAGAAGCGGTGAGAGGAAAAGTTTGATACTTTAATTCTTCATAAAATGTAGCTACGAAAAAACAACTTTGACTAGCTTTGTGAATGAGATTCTTTTCTTTGAGTTAGCTAGTGACGAGTACGAGATATTTTGTGTTGAGATTCCTAAAAGGTTATATCAATGGTTTCGACTATTGTAGGATTCATTAAGAGATTGAATTTTTGGTCAGATCTATCACACCTCTCCATCAAATCTAGTTGTATTACACTAGCTAGACCATGCACTTACTAGATTTGTTGATTTCTAGGTGTAAGCTACCTTGGAAGGATACATTATGGAATTTGCTATAGAAAACCATTAGCCATTTTCAAAAGAAAAATCATTTTTTAAGTTGTTCATTTACAAGGTTGGAATTTAAGAGAAATAATCTGAGAGAGACGAAGTGTAGAGAGGAGTGTTACAGGTTTACATGAGAACAAATATGTAGGTAGAAAGCCGAATGGGCTACTACACATTACGAAACAAAAGAACATAACAATGTACAGGAACCGTTGTATAAGTCAAATCAATGGATGAGGTTGTGTGCGATAGACAACTAAGATTAAATCGCACAAATAATGTCAAGAAGATGAATTACAAAGATTAACACCACATGTTAGCAGAAGGACAGAACAGTCTTTGCAAGGTGTAAGTAGTTTCTCGTGCGCCCTAAAGGTGGTAAGTGGTATTTCTAAATTCTACGCGATTACCTTTAGTGGCCAACATGTAGCACATGATGGAAAGTGAACCACTTTTCTCGTGTCCTCTTGATCAGATATCAGTCACGCTTAGAACGGAGTTATGTTTTGAAGGTGTATATCTAGGCAAGAGGAGATCATATTTTAAATCTGACAAATAGCAGGCACACAGAGATAAAGTGTAGCAAAAATTGGAGATGCAAATAAATAGAGAACAATCCATTCAAAGTGTAGGTGAATGGTAGAACAAGATCATGCAGAGGTTTTGAAGGCAGCGACATAAGAAGGTGAGAAGTTTGCAAGAACCTAGAGCAAGAAGTGCTCAATTGGTTCCAGAGGAGAGAACCAGAGAGATGCCAAAAGACTAAGCTCAGAGGATAGAAGCTTAGTGAGGTATCATGTAGAAAGAAGGAGACTTGTTACTGTAGAGGTTTTGTTGTAGCTCATAGAAAGATCATCAAGGAAATTCCAAACCCAAACTTAAAAAATGATTTTTCTTTTGAAAAGGGCTAATGGTTTTCTATAGCAAATTCAATAATGTATCCTTGCAAGGTAGCTTACACCTAGAAATCAACAAATCAGGTAAGTGCATGGTCTAGCTAGTGTAATACAACTAGATTTGATGGAGAGGTGTGATAACTCTGACCAAAAATTCAATCTCTTAATGAATCCTACAATAGTTGCAACCATTGATATAACCTTTTAGGAATCTCAACACAAAATATCTCGTACTCGTCACTAGCTAACTCAAAGAAAAGAATCGCATTCACAAAGCTAGTCAAAGTTGTTTTTTCGTAGATACGTTTTATGAAGAATTAAAGTATCAAACTTTTCCTCCCACCACTCCTGAATACTTATTTTTAAGATCCTACTCACCATTATGAGAAAACCTCGATTAAATTTCAGTACCTAGCAGTAGAACCAATTTCTGGCAAAAAATATTGTTGAGAACAAGGTTCTACTTCAAGGGCCACCAAAAGGATTCCATTATAGTCTAACCTACACTAGAATTTTCAATCCTCAACAAGGGAAGGTCTCACTTGAAGCACTTCTGAGATTTAAGTGTATTCGCATGGTGAGTGTATACATTCAGAATTTACATAAAAAAAATAATAACCATTACAGAGTGAACCAAAGAATCATTACACAAGATTAAACAAGAAATTAAAAATTTGAAGCAACAAAAGTCATGCACATACATGCTCATTACACAGATCTATGTCATCCTCTCTTCTCATCCACTCTACACATTTAAGCAACCAAGGTCATGCACATACACATTCATTACACATATCTATGTCATCCCCTCTTTTAGTTCACTCTTCTAATCTATGCAACTCAGTTTGCATCTTCCTTTATATCTTTGGCCTATTTGACGTTGTCAATCAATCCACTACCCTGATATGCACCATGACAGGATCAATTCTACCTATTCATTCACAAAATCAATTCTAACTCACTCTCGCTTGATGTTGCCAACTTTGTTTTCATGCTCTCTTGATCATTTCCAATGCCTTGGTCCAACTATGCATTTTGTGACTCTCATTTTCTTCTTCCTATCATTGATTTCTAAACAATTTAACTGTGTTTTCTTCTTCGCCATTGATTCCTAATCAATTTCACCATCCTTTCTCCGGTTCTCACTTTCTTCCTTCTTGCAACAACTTTTTGCCCAAAACTAACCAAAAAATAAAGGACCCAACAATGGTGTGAACTCCTTATCTTCTTTCACTTTATCTTGATCTTATTTCAATAATATATTGGTTAAATCAATTATATTAAATCTACCATTTAGGAAAATAAATTAACAAATCATTATAAAATATTATAAAATTGTCGCGACAAATTATTTCAATGAAACATCGAGATTAATCAAGTTCAACTTTTATTTTTGCATAATAAATTAAGTAGAGATGTAACCATAAAGCATCAAAATAAGCATGGAATTTCATTACCCTATTTTGAACCTTGATATAAGGTGTTTTAACAAATTCCTTCGTGAAAAGCTTCAGGGCTTCAATGTTACTTATCTTTCCATGGCAACTCATCCATGGAAATGGTGGTGTTCAAGTAGTGTAATAAATTTACATTAAAAAAAAATGATGTAATAAATCTATGTAAAAAAAATGATGTAATAAATCTATGTAAATATTTTATATGTTTAAATATAATTATGATTTATTTTAGATAAAGATATTTGTTCTTGAAAAAATCATAATTTATTTATTAAGTTAAAAAGAAATTATATTTTTAAAACTGAAGATATAAAGAAAGAACCATAAAAACATTACCATTCTCCATATCTTGTCTACGTATATCTCAGTAGTCGTACGATTATCACTAATATTTTTACAATCTACAATATAACCATCATCACAAAATATCTCTAAGGAAATATATCAATTCTCTATGTTGTTTATGCTCAATCGTAGTCTCATGAGGAAATAAATTTGCATCAAAATGAAGGCTCAGCAGTGGGCATATTCATTCATCCAAACTATCCAGGTAGACCTTGAGATTGTAAATAAAAAGTGGATTGAAAGTATTGCGTTAAAGAAGAATCCTCCGCTTTGTATATTCTCTTGGAGAGATTTAGCTATTAGCTTCAAAAGTCTATAAGACCCTTATATCCATTCTATTAACAAATTTACACTACCCAATGATATGAATTAATTAATCAATACATACATAGTCAATGAGAAAGTTGAGGATTGCATGCATTTTGACCCAGTCATCTATTGACCTGTTCAAAATTTGGAAAAAAGGCTTTTACCATTAGATAGGTAGAATATACCTTTTACCCTTAGGCAGAAGATATCTCTCATCTACATAAACGTAAATTTCCTTAGCCTGTACAATCAAAATATCCCAAGGAAATGATTTGCCTATCAAGATATCACGTTCTAAGGGCTTTACTGTTATATTTTATTTTTTCTAACCATGTTGAATGGATAATTTTTTGGATTAATTAGGAGAAGTTTAGGATCAATTTTGGTGGCTCTATTATAATACTAAAATTATATTTAGCAACATGCAAGTTAGATATACAAGATTTTGATTTAGTAATAACCACTAAGAAATGGGAGTCTACTACTGAGCCAAAATATAGCAGGCCATATACTCAATAAGATTTGAATTCCAGGCCATATATTCAATAAGATTTGAACCCCAGTCTAGTTAGTTTCACCCAACTAAATTTACTATTAAACCTCTCATTAACTGCTGTCTGTTATTTTCATCCAACAAAACTTACCATTAAACCATATATTACTGTATCAGACTTACAATGTGACCAAGAAGAATAGGAAATTTTCAAAGGAAAAGAAACCATGATGTAGAGAATAAGTAATCCAGACCATTATCTACCTTCAATCCGTCCTTGCGCATATTGTGACCAAGTAGGATAAGAAAAATTCACAGGTAGAGAAACCATGATAAATAATGCACAACAAAATTTATCCCATGTTCCTCATCAAAGCTTATAACAAATTAGCATAACGAGTCATATAAATATTCCATCAATGCAGATCCATAAGACTTTGATATCCATAGACAACGCAGACTGCCACATATGTTTCCCATACAACTTGGACCAAATACGGCAAGGTCGGATATCTTTTATTTTCGATCAATATACAACATAATTTTCATATCATAAGAAAATTATTAGTGTCCATATGGAGAACAAAAGCTCTCATAGAACCTAAATTCCATTTAGCCATTATCGGCCCAATTCCACTGGACCCATAAAACCCCAGGGGATTCGTCCATCTTCACTGAGCCCTATTCTAACAGCAGCAGTACATGAGCTTTGAGATCAGGGCCCTCCAAGGGCTCAGCAATGAACCCAATGAACCCAACTGACTGGAGAATGTGCCCATATGAAGAACATGAGCATCCATAAAACCCAATTCCAAATTCCATTTAGCCATCCTGGCCCCAATTCCATTTAGCCATCCTGGGCCGAATTTGACTACACCCATTTGGGGAATAGGGCCATTTTGTCACCTTAATTGATAAAACCATGGATTCCTTCTGGAAAAAGAGAGCTCTATACCGCAAATAGTGGCAATCACAATTATCCTACACCAATCTATTACACCTAATAAGATAATAATCATATTTTGACCATCAGAGAGACTCAGGATAAAATTGAACGAAAAATAATATGGTAAAATAAATCTTATCTATGGTTTTTTTTTCATGAAAGCACTAAATTGCATTTCAGCAAAGTTATTTTTCATGTTAAAAAATAAATAAAAAGTGCTACAATTTCTCATATATGTGAGAGATCTGAAAGTGAATGCAATAAGGAGAAATATGCCGAAGTCTTATTGGGCATAAAACTCCATGAGCATATCCAGATCGAGATGACGAAGATATGGGTCATTGTTATGTACCAGCCAAAGCATATGCTCGAAGAGGATGGCATCACAGTCCAAGAAAATGCAGTCCACGCATGAAGGATTTTTTCTGCAATTAGCCTCCCAGGTAATGCTACCAACAGTGGCCTTCTCCATGAGGGGCTGAAATAATCCAGAGTCTAGAATCTGAGACTCCACCGTGAAGATATTCTTCTCTTTTCCCACCACAACTGTCACTGCATTTCTTCTTCTGTTCCGTTTCTGCGCTGAAGAAGAAGGGGAGAGGGCAATCTCCTCGTACCCAGTAGACCGCTTTCTCAATTTGCTCAGCATTTTCAGCGGATGGGGTTTCTGCATTGTGGGCGTTGGCACGGGTGAAAAATGTTTGTTGATTCAACAACGATTTTTGCAGAGGAATGGAGGGCTACAAAGAGTAATGTGAGTGAGCAGTGCGCGGGTGACCATTTCCTGCTCAATTCGAATTGGAACCGATAATCAATTCCAGCTCGTCCCGGATCGGTCAGGGGATGTCAGGCCCTCTAGCTGCATTCAGATCTTTTCTCAGGGAATGGAAGGGAATGTCAGGATTGTCAGGGGAGGGTGGTGGAGCTAGGGGATGGTGGGGAAAGGCGGAGAGATTTCCGGTGGCCGGAGTCAGACGATTTTCTGGCCGGTGACGGAAAACGGGCCATTCTACAGCCTAGGTAGACTACTAGTTGTTTAATATAGAGGTTACTTATTAATATTTGTTTTTAATAAATTAATAAACTAATATCGCAGTTTAAATATTATTTTTCAGAAACTAGTCATTTAATGTACCTATTACATATTAATATTTTAATAAATTAATAAACTAAATATCTATTTTAAATATTATTTTTCAAAAACTAGTCATTTAATATAGTCGTTACCTATTTATATTTTTAATAAATTAATGAAATATATCATTATTTAAATATTTTTTTCAAAAACTAGCCATTTAATATAGCCATTACTTAATAATATTTGTTTTTAATATATTAATAAATTAATATTATAATTTAAACATTATTGTTCAAATATAACTGTTACTTAAAATTATGTCTCTACATCGCTCTCTATTTAAGCCTTTGCCATGGTCTTCCTCTTCATCTGGTCTTGATGATGAACCACACTTGTTGGTACAAAACAAGTTGGCCAAAAAATTCTCTCATGTGATTTCTACCGAAAGACTTTGTTTAATGTACAATTTGTAGATTAGTAATAAACATATGGAGGTCTTATTCTGATGCTTGTTCCATTGTAGGGTGAAAACTTGTGAAGACCAATCACAGCATGCAAATGTTTATTAGATCATACAAATATTTGATAGCTAGCTAGATTTTATAGTTGCAGGTTTGTGCTCGTTGTTGACTAAACCATCATCATGATGTCAGAAGTAGCACAGAAAGTGGAGACATGAATTTGAAGATAAGATTGCAAAAATGTACAAGTCGTTCTGATGTCTGTTTCACTGCAGGGTGAAAATTTGTTAGGACCAATGAAAACATGCAAATGTTTATCATATCATGCAAATATTTGATCCTTCCTACTACTAGCTAGCTATTGTAGTTTCAAAACCAATTTCAGTAGTAAAAGCATACGAGTAAAAAGAAAAGCAAGCAGTACCAGCTTATATTGAACTAGTTTATGACATTGATGACCAAGTAAGTTTTCATTTATGAGCCGATGAAAAGCACAGGAATCACTTTGCCTACCAACATTTCTTCCTCCAGGCCGAGAAAGATATTTAGAGATGGATCAAATTCGATAGCTTGACCTATATCCTGTTCCAATCACCCACCCTACAAATTTGGTTCCATCATATCAAGATTGAGAAGTAGACCTACCTAATTAATCCAAGTGCACTTGTTGAACCAATTGATTGAGTTTACTCAATATTTGGAATTTCATATGTTGATCTATAAGCATATGAGTAAGCAACAAAGTCAACATATGCACCAATTAAACCAATGGAAGCATGACTAACAACATAGTAAGCAGCAAGGGTTGTAGTACATATTACAAGACCCATTCCAGAGCTTGTGAAAGGGGTAGTTTCTCAAGATAGATACCCTGAAGCACTCGTAGCAAAGGGTTGCATTTCTATGAACAGGAGGCCATGTGAAGTAGCAACTATTGGTTTAGTAAGTAACTGTTCAGTTGGAAACGCTAGAAACCATAAAATTGTTTTTTAGTCTTGTAGTAAAGAGTAGCAAGTTTTGTATGTTCGGTTGGAAAGGAACAAAAAAAAGTAGTATATCTATGTTCACTAGAAATACTTGTATTCCTCCTTGCTAGGGTGTTAACACATGAAAACTCAACTTAACTAAACCATGATTCTGACCTAATATGATAAAAGCATGCAACATATAATTACATCGCTACACATCCCTAACTCCATAGAGAGAAAAAGTATCGCAATCTTATTTAATGATGCATTCTCGAAAGATGAAAGGTTCACTGGTGAAGTTCATAACGTCAAAAGAAATAGTTAACAGTCGATTTGGTAATAGTGAAGAGTGAGGGAGGGTAAAGCTCATCTAGTTAATTCACAGTTTTGGATTCTCATAGGTAACAAAATCGATTGCACCTACAAAGGTTGGTGCTAAGGTACCAGTGAATCTAAGTGGTTACTAGCATAATTCATTAAAACTAGGTTAATAGATTAAAGGTCAATGGATGTTGTTCCTAACACTTTATTTGGTTTACCGATATGAGGTTCCATTCTATGGACTTCTAGATACTATGAAGCACCAGTAGTAAAGGAAGCATCTGAGCAAGCACCTCCAGGTTCTTTCATTGGAGATTTAGGTAAGGGCAGCGAGGTGAAGGAAAAGCCAATGACAAACTGAATAGATATAACATAGATGATGTTTCGTGACTATTTGCATCAGTGCATACTATTTTTCTTCGATATTTGAAAACAAAGAAATGATGCACATAGATGCAAGTACAGTAGAGAAAGTTTCGTATCTATTCATGATGCATGATGAACAAAGATAACTTGATGAATTCAAAGGGACAATGTGTTTCAACTGATAACACATGCCTCTTTATTAATAAATTATTGTTTAGTAGATCCAAGTGCATCAACACCTGCAACTACAAGGTAAACGTATCTACTCCAACATCATATATTAACCACGTAGGCAAGTAAATTGAAGATTATCTTTTCCTCATCGATGAAAAAAAAATTGTTTGCTTCCCTATTGTAAATATTAGGGGATTTAGAGACAAGTATCAAGGGTTTGGCTTGTTTTTTTATTTGGGAGATGAAATGTCAAATGTAAGTAATGTCACGTATATAGAGGATCAACATGATCCAAGCTAATACCAGGAACCCAGTTAAGTATTAGTCCAAGTCGAGTAGTATCCCATACATAGTGGATTGGTCTAGAGCAGCTCTATGGAGAGCAACCTCTAGCATAATAGGTAGACCAAGTAGAGTAGATATGTGATATCCCAAGTGAAAACTAGGAATAAAGCTCTCTCTTTATTTAGCTTTGTTAGACGTGTGGCTATCTATCTGTATATAGTAACATTTTTTCATAGCTTAGACACAGTGTCTACTGAGGCTATCGACAATCTGTTAGTGTTATAGATTTGACACTGAACAATCCTCTCCTCAATTTTGGAAATCAAAGACCATAACTACTCATAATTGATAGGGCTGCTTTTATATTTAGTTCTTGTTTCTTTTACTGGAGGGAATTTCATACGTTAGAGGAGAATATAGCACATGAATAATAGAGAGGTACAGTTGATCGTGATTACTATCCTACAAATTGAATTTCCAATGGCTTTGTGCATAGAAATAAATAAGTCAATCTCAAGCATAATGCTACAAGGACTGTGTGTAGCGTACATAGATTGTTGTATCAAAGGTTGTGCTATAAACTGAATTCCCAATGGTTTTCATGGTACATAGATTGCTGTATAAAAGACATGAAACAAGTATAAAGGCCAATATTAAATGATCATCAATATATCCCAAAGCATTAAGCTAAGATAATAAATGAATATTTATTATTTACAGAATCTAGTGATCAATAGTACAACATCTACAGAGCTTAGTTGGTCGAGAACGTAAATTAGTTGGTCCATAGGATAGATAGTTACTAACATGTTGAGAATAGGAAGTGATTGTTGTGTACCTTTAGAAGTCGAAATGTGTATTCACTTGTTTAGACTGCCAATGTGGACATCCAGTGAACAGGTTCAATAAAATACATTCAAGAAAAAAGGTATTGATGCTTAGTGCATAAATTGATGTTTAGTTTGCTAGATTAATGAAATAGTGAATTTCTTTAAAGATGTAATTAATGAGAACTACTGTAACAAAATGTTTTTGAGGAAACCTGTGCTATCGAATTCAACATAGTAACCAAAGAAACTTGTTATAAAGAAACATGCATAATGCTTGATGTAAAGCCGAGGTCCTATGGCAACGTGAACACCAACTAATATGACCTAAGCAATCACTATCTAAAGCAATCCTAACTTTCTTTTCATCAGTTCCTAAAGGTAATAAGTACTATATAGCCTTAAGAGAAAGACTATTAGCTGTAGATGGGCTACTAGGTTTTGTTACTCGAGACTAAATGCTTGGTGAGCCTAGTGCTTCTAGAAAACAATCTAATTCAACATTATTTCTTAATAAAATTGCACTTTTCAAAGAACATTTCTCATTGACTATCTCCTTAACAAGAAAGTGGACCAGTGGAAGGTTTACCACATGGAGTAGAGGGCAGAGATTTGTTGCTAGTCTAGGGCAAATGATCTATGGTTTCTAGGCATCTATTAGGAATCAGAGTTGCCAATAATAGATGTAGTGGTTTTATCCTTACAGCACTACAAATTACAAATGTGATTTCTCGACAGGGATCTAAACAATATAGCCTAAGTAATCGATTGCATTTAGTAGTAGTGGGATTTCATCATTTGTTTTGGGAAAGCCCTGTTTTGCTACTCCGGGTTACTTCTATGAGGGATGAGTTTGAACCACAAGAATTATTTGTTCCTATTGGAGACAAGAGCATTCCTTGGTTCCACCACACCAAAGGATCTGAAGATACATAATGAGAAATATGAACATTAGATGCTTAGCTTTCCCTTACAGAGCCTAGGCCCCAATGAGAAGGAGCATTTCATGTAGTTAACTATGGGAACCATGGAAAGTGAATCTTGGGGTAGAAATACAACCACTAATGAAATAATAAAGATTGTGTTGTGTAAACGTTCATAGCTACTCGTCTTGTACCTTCGGTTTTTGGAATGTTCCAAGACTTAATGCAGTTTCATTCCAAAAACTAGATGGAAAACTAATAAAGACTTCAAGTCTTAAAAGTTGTATGCACGATATAACTCAACCTATATAGAAAAATGATAAAGTTGTTGAACTTGAGTGCAAGGTTTCCATGATTTCATTTCTACTTTGGATGGTATGTTGCTCTTCTAATCTCATGTTACCAAAGTCATGATGCAGAAGGCCCCTATGTTCATCTTGTATCGATTGTTTATTTTCCAGTATAGGGGATAAAGATGAATCTGGCTAGGATTGTTGCAAGTGATTCCTTACTTCTGCCTGTATAAATGAGAACTGATTGGAAGGTGCAGGAGTAGGTGGAAGTGGACGGTAAGCCTGCTGAGGAAAAGACATATTATTGACATGTGTTTGTTGGACAAGGGGTACACAACGTTGAACCCCAAGGAAACTACTCTGTAGAAATCCATAGGAAGATGAAGAATTGAAGGCATTAGTAGATGTGTAGTTATGATTTAGAGGCATCTAGTACGAAGAAGAGTTGGGTTTGATTTAATCACTCCATGAATGCTAGGAGCGGGTTCAACTTCAACCATTGGGTCTTTAGAAACTCATCCAATAGCAGTTTTACCCCACTTAACCTTAGGAAGAAACTGTTTTGTTAGTTGTCATTAAAGAAATATCTTTCAATTTGAATTTCATTATCTAAGATATATGAAGACGATATTTCATGAATAGGAGTAATAAAGGATTACTACTGAAGATATTTTTCGATGCTTTCCAACTAAGAAATTGCCTTCCAATGGCCTTATTGCTCATATGGGGACCAATAAAGATTTAGAGCCATAGACAAAAAAAAAAATAGAAAAAGGCTTGAGAAAGAGCTAAGGTTTGTCAAAATGAAATTGGAAGAGGATGAAGCCGAGGAGAATTCTTAGCTAGATCTTTTCAACAGTGCCTAATCCTCATCTCCATTGAATGTCATTCCTTTGGCAATGAAAGCAGGTAGTTCTAAAGAAATGGTGACTCAGTTTACCAAGACACTGCTCGAGAGAAGGATTACCAAAAACATGCTTCAAATGATGATGTAGGTCATTCCTGATATAGCAAGATAAGTATGTGATCTTTAGAACAAGTTGAGGGATATCACCATCTAAAGCAATCCTAAGCATCCTATCATGTTCTAATTAGTCAATGTTAACCCTGCTCTAGACCCAAATATGATTTGATACATCTCTTTCACAATCTTTGAGTTCTCTGATATTGAAGTCACTGTAGGTGCAGACAAGGAATTCCTGCATCAAACTTCCCCATTCGCACTGTCAATCTACACATGTACATGGGAAAGATTTGAGTAGTAAGGGATTTCTAAGATTACTATTTAAGTGCCCCATCGTTCCTATTTTTTTTTAAGTTGAGTGGGCATATAGTTTCATGCTGTTCTCCTCCCACCCCCCCCCCAAAAAAAAGTCATTTATATTTAAAAAATTGTTCCAAGCTGATTGAAATCTACTTGAAAAGGTGTTGTTGTTATAAAATGCGAGTAACAGGTGTTGAATTTACCATGCAATTGCTAAGAACCTAACTCAGCCTAACTAGGTTAACCAGCACAGATGTCATAGGTTCCCAAACAGATGTCATTTTCCCTCACTTTCAGTTATGATAATAAGGCCGACTGCTACTGATGCTACTCTTTCCACTGCCACTGTTATTGGTCACTACTACCATTTCCTCAGCCATCGGCTCTAGTCTGTAACGCTGCCCATCCTTCTTTAATTCATATGTATTTTCCATGCCATCATGGAAAACCTTCCTGCCAAACATCCACAACCTTCCAAGCAGTAGGGGATGGGAGTTTAAGATACTAAAACCTTCTTGTCAAACATCCACGACCTTCCAAGTAGTAGAGGATGGCAGTTTGAGATACTAAATGATTTCACAGTCTATCGCCCTAAGTCAGGAATTCAACGAAGATTATATGGATGGAGGGGGACCAATTCCTCTGTGGACAGACCAATTCGTATACAAGAGAGGTTCTTAGCGACCTCTAAAGGTTGGCCTTCTTCTCATTTCCGGGTGCACAAGTACTTCCTTTGTCACCCCACCTGATAAGGGTAATCCCTCCTCATAACGCTTAGTGAGTTTGAGCTCTCTACTGCTCGCATGACTTCATGTCCTAGGAAGAAGAGAATGAACAATGCTTCAATTAGGACTAACACTGGTAGAAGAGACAGAGGACCAAGGTTAGGGAAACTCGTAGCTCACCAACAACAATGCCCAACTTCTTTACACTCGCGAGGGCCAGATTGAGATTGAGTTCATTCCCCTCTTGCAGAACGATATTTAGACCTCTTTGATTTTGAATGTGGGGAGCATTGACAAGGCATAGACTAAAGGCATATATGGCATATTTTACAATAGCAGAGGAGAGTAGAAGGTTCCAATGATAGAATGGCAGCTTTTACAACAGCATATTTGAGCAGAAGGTTCCAATCACAGAACCAAGTTCCATAAGCTTAGAGTAACTTGATATCCACCACTCCAGTGGGACTGTTTCCCTGATCATAAACCTACACTTTAAGGTAAGCCTCTTGCTCTGTTGGGTAATGATGGTTTACCTTGCCTTTCTCCACCAATCCATCCAATAATCTCAATCCAACAGTTAGCCAAAGGCAAGAGGAAGGCCTCTCATGCATATGCGTAGAAGGGAGTGCTCAGACTGCCCAGAATGTCGATTCAGTTTCAGGAAGTGTCCCAGAGCATCCATCCACCTGGACCTGCATGCGGATGTCCACCTGGATCTGCATGTAGACATACACTTGTAATCCCTTAGGCACTCCATGCAATGCCCTGTTACATAGCCAATAAACCAAATAAACATAGCTAATTCATGCAACTACCTGCAACAATAAATTAATGCTAGTATTAGTTCCCTAGTGCAAAACATTTAAAAAAATAAATTGTCTAAACCCAACATAACATATAGTCCAGCCTCTTCGGCCTCGAGGAGAGGCCAAATAAGATGGTGAAGTTGAATGAGAACGGAAATAAGAAATATGAAAAAAAAATCAAAAACTGAAAACTAACTAATATCAAATGCCATCAAACTGATTACTATAGTCCCATGACATTGTCAGATGGCAGAGATTAATAACATGTATTATCCCAATATGCAATGCATTACTTTTTATAGTTATTGACTGTAATTTTTAATTTTAAAATTAGATTCTTATATTTCATTACCCTATATATGAGAGAGTGTTTTTCTTTAGGTAATAGTAAATATTAAGATTTTGAATTTATATAAAATTTAATAGACATTTATTATTATTATTATTTAAATGAAAATAATTTATTGGATTTTTTAGATTATATAATGACGAAAATATGAAAATTAATTTTCATATTTTTGAATTAATTGTCACCTTGAAAATATGGAATTAACTTCTGTAATCTTGTTAGTTTGGAAATTTAGTAAAACGTACAAGTCTTTGGTGTGATGGCAAATCTTTACATGATTTAACTTTTGATTTTCCCCGTGTTTTGTTAAAACAAAATATTGGATTGTGAATGTTAGAATTGACTGATCTACAACCACCAAAGATATCAGCCTAATCTCTCATAAAAAGTTACTTTGAATTCTATAATATTTTAGAAATATTAGAATTATAATATTTTAAAAATATTAATATTTTATTAGAAATAAGATAATTTATTGTTATTCCATTAATATATTATAAAAAACATTATACTATTTTTTATTTTTTTCGAAAGGAAAAAAAATCTATTTTTATTAATGCAAAAAAAAATTACAACTATTTTTCCTAAATTACGTTGTGAAAACATAGCTGCCAGCCAAACCATTATATCTCTCAAAGTACTTTTTCTCTCTTTATTACAACCTTAAGTGACTTTTTATATTATGTTTCCTAATATTTTAAAATTGTTAAATTCTTTTATTAAGGATTGGTAGGACTTCCTTATTCTATTAATATATTATAGAAAACATTATACATTTTTTCCTCTTTATTACAATCTTATAACTTTTTATATTATGTTTCATTATTCATGGAACTTAGAAATCAAAACCTTGTTTCTAATGAAAATTTTCGGTTTAATCAATTTAAATTTTGAAAAAATAAATAGTTCTTTTTTAAAGAAAGAATGGCTTGGAATTTAAATTTCCTCTTAAAGTAATTTAGTTTAGAGTAATAATGAGAAGAGATAATTTTTAGAATTATGCACACATATACACTATTTTTAAAGGTTACCTTATTTAATTCAATAATTTATTTAAGGGATGATTTTGATGTAAAAGCGATAGGTCATAGGTTCAAATCTAGTAAACTCTATTGAGATTATTAGACTCAACATAAATCTATCTTAACTTAAGATCTTTAGGGAAAATCCAATAAATTCCCTTGAGATTATCAATCTCAACATAAGCCCGTCTTAATGTAGGATATTTAAGGCAATTATTTGCATCCCAACTTCTTTTTGTATTGCTTAATAGATCTAGAGTTAATATGAATTTACATTACTTATATAAAACCGAAAAGATATGTCTTTTGTCACATAATATATTTATGTTCCACCCAATCACCTTTGTACACCAATTGAGGTGACAAACAACTCTAAAAAAAACATCAATTACATCATCCTTGCTTTAGATAATAAATTCTTTTATTACCTTCTTAAATGTATGAAACAGATGAAACATGAAAGATGGAAATTCCACTTTATTTCATTACAATAGATTTGATCAAATACATACATATTTACTTTGAAGGTTAATATACTTTAGATCCTAGATTCTTTAATTATTGTTTGGGCTTAAATGCATTGAATACATTAAATATGAAAAATAGAGAACATAAGAACTCTTGCATCATCTACAAATAAAAACAATTTACCCTTGAAACCCATTAAGAGAGAAAAACTATCTAGAAAGTGAAACTGAGTTGCTATGGTTACTTTTCTCTAGAATGAAAATATGCAAATACAAGGAAAGGTGAGTATATTTGTGGAGCTACCTGAGGCAATGTTCCTTGTAAGGTGGCTACAAAACCTTATCCCCCTTTATTCTCCTCTCTAACTTATCACTCATAGTTATGTTGCTAAATTATGGAACAAATGGAATGACACAGAATGGAGCACATTTTTATCCAAGCATGTATTGTAACATAAGTTCAATAGTAGTATAGAGTTAGTGATTTGACTTCTGTGTTTTCTAGAATGTTCTTTAAGGTCCACCCATGGCTAATCCACAATTTTAAGTATTGGGGTGACATGGCATCCACTTATACCATGGTGGTCAATAAGGTAGGCCAACTTGTGGGAGGCAAAACTTTCACATACTAGATCCAATTGAGGGGATTTTTACACTTTTGGGAATGTCTCATTGTGTGGATCAACCTTAGGGGTGTTAGCACAAATTGTAGGCCCTGTAATCCCCCCCAAAAAAATAATTTGGTGCCTTAAAATGACCTAGAAAAGTTCTATTGTAGCGGCTACAACCACCCTCCAAAATTTTTCCTTAGCTTCGTTTTGGAGCTTCCCTACCAACCTTTCACAACATCATGTCTTGCTTCGTCAAGTACAAAAGTTTCAGTGATTTTCTTGCAGAAAGGTAGCTTGTCTATCAAAGCTTGTTGCATTCCCCTTATAAGTTATTTCTCCGGACTTGGTCTAGTTGCAAGCTTAGCAACTCCCTCAAGAAATTACACAATTCTGGAGGGCAACCAACCTTCCCTCAAGAAATTGTGCAATTCTATCTAGTAGCCTGTTGGGCTCTAGAATTGCTCAAATCTTCTATTCAAGCTTCACCCAGAAAATTGCACAATTCCTCCCAGCAGAGCTACCCACCCTAGGAATTGCATAATGCTAGGCAGTAGTCAGTTGCTCTGACCAAAAATTGCACAAATCTCCTGGGTAGCCAACGCAGCTCCCTCCCAGAAATGTGCAATTTCTCCCAGGAGCTGAGCAGGCTCCTTCATGTGCAGTTGGTTTGACCTGTTCCACCTGTGACAAGGAAACTTGACTTGCATGCATGGGCTACTTTTTCCCAAAATAGGAAAAGAAACATGCAAAAAGAATCCCTAGATTTTAGGGAGCTATTTTTACCAGCGGAGGTTACATGCAAATATCATTTTAGAATCTTTCCTCCAAGGGTTGCTCTTTCCTAGATTTGTGGCATGCATGTCACGAGCTTCAAAATTATTTTTTCAACACTTCAGAGCTCATTTCTTCACATTGATCTTGGATCTCTAACATCCCATAACACATCGAGGACTCTTCGACACATCCATCTCAACTATTCACAGGTAAGTGGTCTCAACTTGTCTTTTGCATCATTTATGTCGCTTTTGTGTTTTCGCTTGTGTGAGTGTTCTTTACTTGATTTCTTTGAATTCTTGATGTCATTTACATGCATAGTAGCTTCTACTAGAACCATTTTATTTTTCGTTAGTATCTCACTATTGTTGCATGCATGAAACTGTTTTGCACGAACGGTCGTTGATTTGGTGACTTGCTTCACCCACATGCATGTCGTTCTATTTTTTGAATCTTTCATTCACTATTTGCATGCATGATCATTTGCTTTTGCTTACACTCAATATCACCATGCATTCACTTTCACATTTTCTTTCAGTTGCCTATCGGTAGGTTTGGGCAGCCTTGGCCCAAACTCCGCTTCACTAAAACAAAATTGCGCAATCTTGAAAGGGAAGGCTCTGTCTTCCCCTCAGGAAATGGAAATTTCTGTCCAGTAACTATCCTCTAGGTCTACTTTGCACAATTCTGAGGGACAGTGACTACTGGCCCAGAAAATTACGCAACGCAGTCACTGAGGTTGCAACCATTGCCAACTGAAATTGCACATTGTGCAATTCCAATAGCCAGCAGTCAGCCTGAATTGTGCAGTGTGCAATTCTATTAGCCAGTCATGCCTCCCAGACAACCCAAACTACTTTTGCGCAAGTTTGGCAGCCAGTCTCCTAGCTTCCTGTTGATGCCTCGAAAATCGTTGCATCAACTTCGGGGAAAACCACCCGGTCCGGACCTTAAAGGCAACTCCTTTTCCATTTGGTGGGGTGGCTCTAACTGGATATAATGGGACCAGTTTCAAAATGATTTGTAAATAGGATGGATAAGTGGTTAATTTTCTATTATCTAATGATAATGATAGATGATTTATTCTAAAATGCAAAATTATAAACAACTAATCTATCCCAGGAAATTTCCATTTTAGTGTAACTTTTGATGATCTTTATCTACAAATAGGCATATAGATGACTCTATTGATAAATAAAGACATTAACTCATATGATAATTACTTTATTCAAGTAGTTGAACAAAGTAATGATAAAACATTATTACACTATTCTTCATATATCATTGACATAAATATGATTGAAAGAATAACATTCCTTAAACATTCAATAGTGATAAGTATAAAGATTACTGTTAAAACACATACATATATCAAATGATAGCAAGATTGAATAAATGCTAATTTATATAAAAGAATGGAGCAAAGACATAGATAATAGTACCATATTTAATTTGAATCATTCCCGATATCAATCACATTCAGATTTCGTCTTCAAACTTAGAAATACGCTCACAAAAGGAAGTAGTGCATATCTCATCAAAGTATTCTTCATTAAAATTTAGAATATAGGCCCACTGTTCATAAAAAAAATATATGTCAGAAGCACAATAGTGTGACTCCCGATCCAAGTTTTGATACAAAAATTGAGGGCCCTTTCTAAAGACATGAAAGGGTCTATAAATAATATCTAAGCTAACTGATTATGAAATAAAAATGCTATGATGTGGTATAACCAAATCATGAAAATCCCCTTGAAATAAGCATGCTTGCAGTTGGTAGAATGATTCACTGTTTCGGTCGATCATCCTTTGGCTTGAGCTAGCATATAGCAAGCATTGGTTGCAATTCTGGAGGATGACTCAGATGTGAATGCAGTTGGGCTGAATACGTAGCATCATGAATTTCGGGAATCATGTAACTGATTGCATCGGTTAAACATTTCCGTGCTGGCTTTTGACTATATGGTTTAACTAGGAAGAACCAAAAGGTGTCCCAAGTTAAACTTTGGATGCCTGCGATTAATCTGTCCTTCTTTTCTAAATCTTGTTTGCATGATTGTTCCAGTGCTTTAGCTGATGGCAATTTACCTGGAGTGCACTCTGAAATAAAATTAGACAGATAAAGAGTATCATTAATTAACTCAATCAAGTTACCAGTTGCTGATCTACATCTTGAAGTTTCCCTTTCTTCTTTTATCAATTGTGATTGCCGTTCTAGGAAAAGAATTTCTTTGTGTGATTTTAGAATTCTAGGCAGATTTGTAGCTTTCCCTTCACTGGTTTCTTGCCAGGCAAGAAAGTTTGTTAACATCTCATCAGCCTGTTCCAAATTCTGCCTTGCGTCAATTGATTTGTCAATCATCGATGAAGAAATCTCACAGAGGGGCTCAGCAAGGGAAATATTATGACATAGTAAATTTAACTGTTTAATCAATGCCTTATTGATCTGGAGAGCTTCGGATCTAAACTCTGCTAGTTGAGGAAAACTTTTGAACTTTTCTATTTGTTGTGATAGTTGAGCGATTTGCTCATCTTTTGTTTTGCTCATTTGTTCATTTATTGATTTCAGCTTGGCCAGTGCTAGAGAGAGTTCCTTTTGTTTATGAACTGCACTTTGGTCTATCCTTTGCTTCTCCTTGAGCAATTGCTCATTTAGTTGGTTGTTTAATTGTTGTTGTGCTGCCAACTGTTGTTGTAACTACTCTATCCTCTGTTGTCTTTCGGACACCTGTGCCTCCAATGAAACAATTGTCTGATCTTTTTCTTTGAGTAAATTGCTAACCTCTGATGCTTTATCCATAGTAGCTGTCGAGTATGCACCGACATATTGAGAGAGTTTTGTGAGGTATTCGAAAGGATTGAATTATTCTTTCCATACCACATTAGCCATCTCTATCTATGCAGGTAAAAGGGAAGATTGATCAAGCCTTCTCTTTTTCCTTTGTCTTTTTACTACAGCCCTATGCTTAGGGTTGTAGAAGACATCTAAAGGTGGTATTTCTTCTATACGCAAAACGATTTCATCCGATGGATCCTTAGGAATTATCTCTACATCTTGACTTATGGGTAGGTCGTTGGTTCCTTTAGTTGGAACTGTATTTGTTGTTGTCTTCTGACCAATTGTCACTTTAGGCGTGCTAAAACCCTGTAAATTCTCAGGATTTCTTATAATGGAATCAAACTGTTGCCATTCTTTAAGAAGCTTGGGATCAATCTGAGTATCTATATCCAAGTGTTTACTGCCCTTTCCTTGTTCTTTCTCTTGTTCTGGTGATTTTTCTTTCTCAGGAACTTTTTCCACCGTAGGAGATTTTTCAACAGTTTGATGTTCAGACTCGCTTGACTGGATTGTTGGGGTGGTGGCTAATAAGTCTAGAGGCAGAGTTTACAACCTCTATTCTCTAAGCATATTAAACATTTCCATCCCTTCATCTTGATACCTGATCCTGGCCAATGATTTTACCTGAAATAGTGATTCAGTTGAGGAAACTAGGTCATCGAAGTCATCCTTTTCATGATCAAACTTTGTAAGTTTGGCTTGTTCAAGAACATTAGAGGCAACTTTTCTTGGATCATATTGTCTGTTGGGAATTGTTGCAAGATTTAGCATTTGTATTTTTTCTGACTCATTTTCTGCATGTTTGTAATCATGAAGAGTGAAAAAACCGCATCTTAAAGGGAATGTAGGCCAAAACTGTTTCTTGGAATTTCTAAGGGTTTTGGATGTCCCTTCTATTGTTATCTGATAGGCCAATTCCCGAGCTAACAGCTTATCGGGCACATACAAGGGAATAACATGGGGTTTTGTAAGGCTACCAAAAAGCTTTATATAAGTGAACTTGTCTTCTCTGAACCAATTACATACTACAGTCAAGTCGATCACTACTTCCTCAGAAATCCTGGGGGCAGGCTTATCAAAAATAGCATAATATACAGGAAACATAAAACCATTGCAAATTTTATACAAATGATTTTTGTAGTGAGCCTTTCGTAACAGTTGATGATAAATATGGATTGGCTTAGGGTCTTGGGGAGTCCATCTCCATCCGAGTACTGGATATTCAGAATTAAAGCAAAGAGTATCCATAATATAAGCACTGTAATAAAAAGGGGGAATGGTCCTGGTAGTTTTACGTGCAGTTGATCTAAATTCGAGAATTGTTGTGGCTAATTTGTCGGACAAAATATTTTCCCAATCTATCACATAGCCCTTGATTGCCACCTCCATCAGAGGGACCATTTCAATAGTGAACTTAGCAGAGTCATGTATTCCCCACATTCTACACATCATAGCTCCGGCATAACAGTAAGGAGAAGCCAATGAGTCCACAAAGTACTTACCTGATGATTCGTGCTTGTGCTTCTCAGGAAAATGTCTCCACTGCCTAATCGAGGCTGATTCTAACTCGTTTTCATTTGCAAATTTTTCAAGGAAGGCTTTGTTGTACCGCTTTTCAGGCTCAAGTAAGTGATACATTTTCCTTAGATCATTAGGCTGAAACGAGCCAAATATCCTCCCGTCAGCTGTGCAAAATGTTCTGTTCGAGACTGGAATTTCCTTTACTACCCATCTCACTACGTCAGTATATGGGAGGATTTTTTCCCATGCTGCTATTCTGTGCAGATAGGAACAAGCTTTTTCTTTGAGGGTTACTTTTGATTTGTTACTTGAGTCAGCTGTGGCTTCTTCTGACATTTCCTCAGGCTCCTCTGCTTCTATTAGATTGTAGATGCTCTCCCAGCTAGTGTTTCCTAGATCGAGGCACGTAGTGTCTGAGATTAACCCTTTTTTGCTTGGTCTAGGATCTTTGGCTAGCTGCGCTATTGCTGTAGGAGCTGCTGCTGCGGATTTCTTTGATTTCTTTCCTATTTGTTTCAAATTTTTTATTTCAGTGTAATTCTACACAAGCGATTAAAAAAACCGTGATACAGAGAAATGCTGCTACAGACCAATATGATAATGAAAAAGAGTTACATCGATCAACAGGTGATAATGGATTATAGTAAGATTGTCTCGGATAAAATATAAAAGAAAGATCTACCCTTAACTGCTTCATTGATTAGCCGTTAACCTCTCAATCGTGGTAAAGAAGGTTTTAAATGCCCATCATTTCATTTATATGCCGAATGATTCATTCAAGCATGGCTTAGATTTCCTTGATGGATAATTAGAGGTAAATCACAAATTGATGATCGGAAATGTTAAGGGAAAGGCATTAATGTTTGTTTTAAATATCTTCGATCACTGAAAGGTGATACAATGTGTGAAAACATTTTAAATATATTGTCGAGATGTGCGCCTCATTAATACATCGCAATCAAAGGATGGGTTCAGGCTTTATTATTCTGTCATTATGATTTCGCTGATTTCCGATTGCGATAAGCTTTATCGCATCGAAGGATTTGAGTCCACCTTCAATTATGTGTTGGCTTGTTGTTTTCATCACCAATTTGCTGATTATGATATGCTCTATCACATCAGAGGAATTAAGGGGTTGCTTTATATTGTGCTTGGCGTTTGGCTTCTCTGATATCTGATTGCGATTGCCTTTTCGGATCAGAGAGAATGAATGTGTCTTTGCATATGTTCCTTTGTTATTGTGATATGCGATATTCTGATCGCTTTATCACAATAACGAAGAATTTTTTAATTTTTTAAAGCCACACTTTTATTTTTTTATTCGAAAGGCTTTTTTTTTTAAATAGTTCATTTACGTTAAGCCTTTTGATAAGGGTTTTTCTTATAATGGGTTAATACCAATTTATTTACACATCTAGCTAAGTTTAATTTTAAAAGGGACCCATTTCATATTATGATTTTGTATAAAAAATTTATGAAATGGGGGGTTGTTGTACAACACAACACCTCCTAGAAGAAATTACGCAATCCTTGCCAGCCAATCCCTAGGTATGTGTTATGTCGTTCCCAAATTTGCTTTGGTTTTTGTTGACAGATTTCTTACCATGCATGTCTCTTTGTCTCCAGATCTAGTAGGTGTTCATTTGTCTCTTAACAGTTCAAGATCAATGGCATCTAAGAGAGTAGGATCAAAGGACACTGACGAAAGTGAAATTAGAGCAGTAGTTGAGTGAGTGTCCACATGTCTACCGATCTATGAAGATACCAAGTTGATCCTAGACAAGGACATCAAGCTGAAATGGAAAGAGGTCAATGACGTATTTGCAGGGACATTTGGGGAAGACCTCAAAGACCTCCAGGTATACGTGAACATACACCAATTCGACTTGTACTGGATTTCATGTAGATACCTCACATTCCTATGCACGGACATGATACATTGGATCGTCTCGCACACTGATCCCGAGATGATGACCTTGAGCAGTGTCAGCGGGATGAGGATTTCAACCTTCAGGGCACAGGATTAAGATGAGATGTGTCAGATGTGGTGACTATCATGGAGACTCCCTTTAGCTTACCTAACAACAATGCCAACTTCAGATACATTCTAAAGAACTAGGTAAAGGAGCCGAATAGATTCAAGATGACACCCAACCATATCTACAAGACAAAGATATTACGGAAGGTGTATCAATACTTGGTCCTCTTTGCATGTCGACTGTATGGCCAAGAAAGCAAGGAAACTTTCCCACAGAGTTGGGTGGCCATGCTAGACCAACTGGCCAGAGAAGGAAAAGTATGCAACTGGTCCAATATGTTGGCTCATCAGTTGAAGGAATAGGTAACAAGGGCTCTACAACCACCCAAAGGTATGCAAGACAAAATCTACATGTCTGCCTACATCTTGGAAGTAGGTATGTGTCTAACAGGATTTCCCAGTCTTGAAGTGGGCATGGTCACCGGCGGAGACTACTGTGAACACTTATTGTAAGATTTTGTCTAAATGCAGCTTCAGAAGAGTTATCACACGACTGTCTGATTATTTTGTCACCCCAGTTTACAAGATGATATTTGAATAGGGTCCACCCTGCATGTTGAAAGCAACAATGGAGGTACTGATAGACATTGGTGGTTGGTATGCCTCACCGTCTGGCACCTTCATACGGATGTACAATGTGGAGAATCCTCTGCATGTTCTACCAAATTTTGCCTTCGACATACTTGTCATATAGGAGCTAGCATATCACATCTTGACAGGATTGACAGCTAGGCTGCACCGGAAGAAGAAGGCACCTTGGCCTGCTCTTCCACTGTGCATTGGGTTATACGAGATCTAGAGTTTCAAGCATGCAGATGTCAAAGTAGAGCAAATGAAGAAGTATCCATTCGACCTCCGAAGTGTCAGTCCATATGACCCACACTGTCTTGTGAAAGATCACTTCACCAGAGTACAGTTCAACTGGATCCACGGGGCATGTCATTGGGCGGAGGAGGACCCAGGGAGATATTGTTGCAAGTCATCTAAACTCAATGAACTAGCCGTCTTCTCTTTGGAATGGTTAGTGAAGCAATGTGAAGCAGCATCCCAAAGAGCACTAGAAGCAGTAGCAGTAGTAGAGGTGAACATACCAGTGCGTGACAAGGGCAAGAGGAAGATTATCGATTGCATGGAGGAAGAGCAAAGATGCAAGTTCCAAGCAGATCCACTTGTGGAGAAAGCAGCTATGGCCATAGATGCAACAATGGGACAAGAGAAATGCGTAAAGCTAGAGAGAAAAATGGAGAATGGAGGAAAAAGAGAATGAGTTGCATGATTTGAAGGAGAAAATCCGAAAGGAATAAGAGTTGCGCAAATAGGAGAGGGAACCGTAGTAGAAACAGGTACAACAGGGGGTGCAACATGTGTAGATAGATGAAACAACACCCGTACAGTAGTGGACTCATTAGAATAGCTAGCATGAAGAAAACAGGGTGAACCATCGCAGGAGCAGGACTTTGCTAAGGAAATAGAGTGAGCACTTAAACAGATGGATACGGACATGAAGCAGTAGGAGTTAGAGCAGGACATCGACCTCATGCCTCACCACTAAGAGGTCGACCCACTAGCTTCACCGCATCCAGAACATGAGCAAGTCCCAAGTGACCAAGGAGACAATGAGATCCTTGGAGATCAACCAGAAGGAGAGATGCACAACATCTCATTCGATGAGTCTCAACATACAGTTGTGTAATCCCATAGAGTGTCAACTCAAAAAGATCATACATATCCTTTGCAGCATGAGGAATGAGTGATTGTGTCTGACATGCACAGACATCCAGCAGCCTTGGCCGATGCCACTATAGCATATTCCAAAGCCACTAGCTCAAGTGTCCGATTCCTGATAGTTGAGGATGAGCGAGTAGTTAAGGAACTACAGATGACCAAGCAAGGAGGAGAGTTGGTGACAGCTTCTACCTGAGTAGAACTGAGGAAGGAAATACTAGGTGAAGTATTGTCCCTTGACACATTTATGCAAGCATTGTATTCCAAGTTTGGTACCGTGCATAAAGCAGTCATCCATCTCAACAGATGGCAGCAACGATGTGCTAGAAGAGCACGTATCTTGTCGAACATGCATGATGTTGTTGATTATATGTAAATGTGGATGATGAGATACAAGGGAGCTTCGCTTCACTTGCCTAAGATGATGAATCCTAGAGAATTAGAGCTGAAGGTACGCATTTAGAGTTATATCAAGAACTATGAAGAGCTCCCGAAGCTCATCACTAGTCTACAAACTTCCCATGCACGTATATTCAAGAGTATAGATGTTGTGGTGTGTGCACATGCGATCGCATATATTGGGACTCTCACCCAGGTGAAGATAAAGGCATAGGTTTGACTAGAGCTTGACTCATAATTTGATGAGTTGATGTGCATAGCCACCAGCCCAGACTTGTTGATCAGTGTAGACACCATGCACAAGTATGTTGTTGGTCCAACCACGTTGAAGATAATGATGTGCAAACATTTGGACAAGTTGGATAGAGGAGCTCGAGAAGTGTAACCAGATGCTATGGAGGCAAGAGTCAAGTTCCAAAAAGATGTGACCATGGAGTAAATGGACACCATTGCGGACTACCAATCTTGGCATCAGTACACTACTATTTATCATCAAGAGGACATTGAAGAGTTGGACTTTGCACGATTTTCTGAGTCATATTGATGTCTTGCATGGCTTTCTCAAGCCACTTTTGTCTCACATGGGCACATGTGCATTATAATGTAACATCTTCTCAAGTGTAAGTTGAAGTGTCGATACTTGGATGTAACAGTCATAGAGTAGATGAAGAGTTATGAGGGTAAATGAACTGTCATAAAGGGGAATGTCAACAGTCACCCCACCCTTTTTTAAAAATAGTCCCTCATAACTCGTTGTAAAGGCTTTTGGTCAGCCAAGCTTCCGATAGGACTATCGTAGAGAGAGCTTGGATAGTGTTGTAACGAACCTTGGCTTCTCCACTGCGCAGAGGTAATACACCTCTTTGGAGGAGTAGACAGTTGTGGCTGTAATGTTTCTCTTTCAAAACTAGTGGTTGGACATGGATTTATTGTATGACTCAAACTTACACATCTTAATATAACAAGATCCAACACGTTTCATGCATATGTTGTATTGTATTTCAGCTATCTTTTTACTCTAAATGATATATGTATTTTTTTTCTTACGCATGCATGCATAGCTATTTTTGTGTATGTATGTATGAATCTTTCTTAAATGTGTTGTTGGTTTAACCATCACTTTGGATTTCTATCTAACTTGCCTTCCCTGTTGTAATGCATCCTTTCTCATGTGTTCCCTTCTTAACTCCATGCCATGACAGGTTTCCAAGGGGTGCACTCATCTCAACCCCCATGTGTTAGAGCCTCTCATGCACCTTCCTTGGCTTACTGTATATGTCATATCCTTGCTACAAATCGAGTTATCTTACTTGCCTCTATGTGAAATCGCGGTCAAAACATTACTGTACAACCCACTATTGGCATTCATACACCAAACAGTCTGAGGTCTAATTGGGACTTCTTACCAGGGATATCTCCTAACATGTTGGCAGGTCCAACACCGTCAACATTTATCGTGCTAGAAAGAGGGCCAGATGACAAGATGTGTCCTCTCATCCTGTTTTAAACCATTGCATATCTATCATGGAGTCTTTCACTCTCCTCCCTCCACAATGTTTTTTACATGCCAAACTTATTACCATCAAGAGGGAGTTTTTTTATCACTTGTACACATGCACGTATGATGGTGAACATGAAGTAGCCTAGCCTGAGTTCTTGCATGACTTTATTTCCATGCTTCATGAGGAAGATGGATGTTTTGATGAACATGCTAGTTTGTTGCTTACATACACACTCCACGAATCTCCACATTGATTGCTATGTAGGTTGCTGGCTGACAGCGCGCACTCACTTGAGCACTTTTGTGATCTCATTGAAGACACTTTCTATAATTTTGATCCAAACCATATTGACCAAAAATTGTTACTGCATATGTCACACCCTTGCTACCAACAGAGTTATCTTACTTGCTTCTGTGTGAAATCACGGTCAACGCATTACCGTGCGACCCACTGTTGGGACTCATACACCAAATAGTCTGAGGTCTAATTAGGACTTCTTATCAGGGAGATCCCGTGACATGTTGGTGGGTCGAACACCATCAACAAGTTCAAGAACAAAAATTCACAAATTGAGACCTATTGGTAAAATGGAGATACAAATTAATTCTTCCAACTTTTCCACATGTAAATCCTCAAAATAGTTAAGGAAAAATAAGATAACTTAATAGCCATCAATTTGTTATTCATTTCATCTCAAATAAAATAAATTAGAACTCATAAAATCATGTAAAAATAGTAATATTTACATAATTATAAACTAATAAGACTTTTTTCTAAGTAATAACCACCAAATTATAATAATACTAAAATTATCCTACCAAATATAATCTCAATATCACAAATCTAATTTTTAATGTAGAAACCACCACAAAATTAAGCTAAAGGAAAAAAATCATGATTTGAATTTAATACTTCTCATTAAACTTAATCCTAAAATTCTCAATTAAAAAAAACCACTCTTCACATAAAATATGTTTCACACATAAAAAAATAACTATAATAAAAAATAATAAATATTAAAAACAATTACCATTATATATTTAAAATAATTAAAAAATTAAATAAATTTAATTATAACTAATAATAATTGTCACACAATCCATAAATAAAATATCTCCATGTTTTATGTTAAGCAAATTATTTCAATTTCAATGACAACCATTTACATTATTATATATATAAATAATATGATTTAAATAATATAATAATAATAAACATTTTGAACGTCTTATAAAATGTTAATTTTGAAATTTTGATGAAACAAATATTTGTTAAAATTACATATTTAGATTATTTTAATTTTATGTATATTTCTAAGTCTCTAGAAAGATGTAAGCCTTGGAAGTGCAACTTTTTTGAGCTCTGCACTATAAAACCCATTTACATCACTAAAAATTGGATCTCTACAGCTTCTTGTTAAATCAATAGAATTGCATGTTTAGATTATTTTATTTTATATATATTTCTAAATCTTAAGAAAGATGTAACCTTTAGAAATGCAATATTTTTAAGTTTCTTACTATAAAACCCCATTTGCATCTCTAAAAATTTTGATCACAATAAATTTTTGTTAAATCAATAATTAAAATACATATATACTAATAATAACACTAATCTAATAAAAACAAATTTGTTTTTTTATTTCTTCTAAAATTTAGTTATTATTTCTATTATTGTCTTGTTATTTGATATATGATATAGTATCTATGCCTCAAAAACTGGATTTTTTCCCTGGAATTTGAGTCTGTATCTATGCAGACCAACTAATTACGTGTAATTTGATCATTCGCTCATCTTTCTAGCTATTTGTTGAGTTAATAGCAGTACAGAAAATAACATAAAATTTGACTGTTAGCTTTGTCTCTCTGTTCGAGCCTAGATAAACCCTCGTGAAAATACCCAATTGAATTGTTCAACTAGAGACTTGCTACTCGTAAGTTTAATATAGATACTCAAACGACGTACTGTTTTGAAAAGTTATATGAAAAGGTTTTAATATAGATACTGAAACCACGTACTGTTTTGAGAAGTTATATGAAAAGATTTTAATATAGATACTTAAACCATATACTGTTTTGAGAAGTTATATGAAAGGTTTTGAGAAGTTATATAAAAATTTTAAAAATTAAGTAAATTTAGAAAAAAGTATTTCGGATTAATCATATTGTTAGGATTTGGTTGACGATTTGAACTAACTAGTGTGGTTATCTTCATGATTATGTGAGAAATCCATCAATCAGAAAGAATAATAGTAAGGATGTCAGTTTCTTGATTTTTCTATAGAAAATCAAGAAACTGACATCTATTTTTTGCACATTCTGGTCATGATAAGTGACACGTTTGCCCATAACTAGGTCTGCTCTTACAAGTAAAAGGTTTCAGTTATTAGTTTCCTGCCACATAAAAAGCTAATACTGCGCAGGCTGTGCGACTGGAGCTTCATCAGCAGCGCTATTGCCAAGATCATAGAAGGAAAAATCCAAAACTAAACAACTTTCCCTTCTCATGAAAATATTTCCCTCCGGATGCTAAATTTCTCTCAACTCTGAAAATTTGAAACAGAGTTACTAATACACGCCCCGCATGTCAGAAGCTTTCAAATCGATCGACCAACTAGGGTATAGAATTCATTTACTCACTCTCCGTGTCTCAATTATTAGATGGGCTCTCGTAATCAATACACATGATTAAAACCCTACCCGCGCTGCTTTACTTTAACGGAAGGCGCGGCAACCTTCTGGCACTCGATCAACCGGTCAGGATTGGATTCCGGCAAGGCATGGGCAAGTGCTCACAGGTGCGAGCCAGCGACTGAAGATTGCATTTAACAATGGTGTCCACGAACAGGCATGTATCGCTGGGGCTATTCCCTTCTGGCACGTCCACCACATACGATTCAATCACCAGCGCCCCGCCTTTCCCGTCCACGTGGCAGACTTGATGGACTGTGGTGAAGGACTGATAGTTTTTGAGGCGGTGGTCTCCTCCCACGATTCTGAAGCTCAGAACGTGGCGATCGTCGTCCAGAATCTCGAGGCGCTCGGTACTGCGCTCCGCTGGAAGTCCTGAGACCACGCGAACCTCTCTTGTACTCCCCACGGTGCCATCGCCCCCCATGGAGCAGCTACGGATGAAATGCTTGTACATCTGCGGTTTGTCAAAGCGCCGCACCACGGACCACACGTCTTCCACCGTTGCCCGAATCCGCTGGACTTCAACGGACCAGCACTGGCCGTCGCTTACGGAATGGTTGTGATATCGTCCCACCACGTCCTTCAGGCTCTCATATTCCTTGTCCTTCACCAGACACTGTAGCATCTTGGATGCCGAATTGACCAGCTGTGTGGCCCCTATCGTGTCGACTTGATCCCTGATTTGTGAGAAATCGGGGAACCGCAACAGCTTGTGAGGTTGACACATCTCGAAATCGACTCTGGTATGCTCACCCATGCTCTGTGCTCTCGCTGATGTAACTTCAACGCGAAGCAAATACAAGGGGTAGGAGTGTTTGGTTACCGGGTAGGGCTGAATGCTTATATAAACTGGAGCGTGGGCGGTTAGAAATTTTACTGATATAACTTCAACGCGAAGCAAATACAGGGTGTAGGAGTGTTTGGTTACCGGGTAGGGCTGAATGCTTATATAAACTGGAGCGTGGGTGGTTAGAAATTTTAATAGTTTCTTCCTAGCGAAGCTGACAAAATAAATTAAGTTCGCAATTCGAGACCCCACAATGCTGTTCACGTGAACAGCCGCAAGAAACGCCACGAGGCGAATGCCTCCCTTTCCTGTGACAAATCGATGATAGGGATGTGCAGGGGAGATGATGAATTCCACATCTTATACCTGACGTCACATTCCATGTCGATAATCCCCATCCACATTTGGCGATCAACGATTCTTCCTCGTCCAAGTGGAATTTGTGGGACATTGCGTGTTTGATGCATGTAATTTGAGTGTTCAATACGTCAAGTAAAACGTGATAGAAGACAAGAACAATGAATACAACGACCCAGAGACCCTGATCAGTGAACTGACAAGGAATACAACGACCAAGAGCAGTGAACCCCTGAGCTTACCCTGAGCAGTGAACTGACAAGTAAAACAACGACCAAGAGCAGCGAACCCCTGAGCAGTGAACTGAGAAGGAAAACAACGACCAAGAGCAGTGAACCCTTGAGTTTATGTTCGATTGTTGATTCTCAGAATATTTGGGAATCTGACGGATATGGGCGCGGTCAATTAAATATCTGGAGGATCAGCAATAGACATAAAAATGTCCAATAGTAAAAGCTACATGTGATTTGGTCGAACTTGGATTATGATGTTTGAAAATTTTGATTAAATCTATATGATATACAAAAATTTAATTTAAAAAAATAACTATTTTGGAGATAAATCTCTTTCTTTTGGTATACTATTATAAATCTTTCTAAATATTTGATGAATAATATTCTAAAATATTTTATAGAAGTAAATTACTACCATCTACCTAATAATTATTGATAATTAAATTAGAATTTTAAAAATTTTGATCAAAATAAACACGTGTACAAACATAATAATAATATAAATAAATAAAAATAGTATTTTTTCATTAAAAAATTCAATATAATATTAATAGATAGTTTTTCATTAACAATATTTTTAAATTTTAATTATTTATATGTATATATAGATAGTCAACTTTAAATAACAATATTTAAATATAAATTTCAATATTTAATTTAATTTGGGATAGTTAATACACTAGGTTAATGAATATAATTTTATAATAACAATATTTTTATTAATTTGGACAAAATTCAATGATAATCACGTTTTAATAAAAAAATATAATAAATATTTTTTTAAATTTGGTAAGATTATATTTTCATTATGTCTAAAGAAAAATTGAAACTAGTTAGTTTACATGAAAGAGTAACGCTTAACAAAATACTCGATCAAAATATATTTAAATCCCAATAGCTATATTAAATATTTATAAAAATATATATTAAATTTAAAAAAATAATTAGAAAATTAAAAAATCCATACTTCTAAATTTTTTTAATAAATTAATATATTTAAAATGCATTAATCCCAACTTTTATTTGATATATTTTAAATATTTCAGGTTTATTCTTATGTAAAGATTGTCCTCGTAATACTTTGAAATAACAAAAGACATAAATATAACTAAAAGCTATACTTGCACAAGAAAACATCAATAACTGAAATTTGAAACAATTTTGACATGTCTTAGGTCGTGGTGTTAGGCTCCTTGTAAGTCAATAGTTTTGTTTTTTTGGGTTAGTTATGTTATAGTTTTTTGGAGAGCTTCTAGCTGAGTTTGCATCACAGGCCATATAAGCATTTACGCTTTTATTAACAGGGTTAACCAGAATACAATTTATTCATGTAATTTCATTTTGAAGACAATGGGAAACGGATTTGATTTTATACATAATTGGAATATTCTATGCGATTATGATGCAGATATAATATTTAGGTTTTTTTTAATGTCCATTATATTTAATTTTTATTCTTTTGACAATTATGTTAATAAATATGATAGATATAAATTTATGTGATTGATATAAATTTATAATGGTATATCAATTACATTCACTAATATAACATAATATAATTATATAAATAATATAATATCAATATTAATATTATTAAATAACGTACTAGCATAGTATATAACATTATTAAGTAACATACTAGCTTATGTTAAAATATTTATTATTTAAATTTAGCTTAATTAAATCACAGTGTACTTTTAACTTATTGAAGAACTCAATATCTTAATCTAATTGTCCTAACTTGAGTTGGAAAAAAAAATTAAGATGAATAAAATAAAACTTGGATATGAAACTTCAATAACATTTAATCAAATAAAATTATGACTTAACATTTATAATTATGTTATGCTAATTTGATAGAATATATTCACAGCCTGGTAGATCAAAGGATTGCCACATTTAACAAAACCCTAACGCTATCGTTGGCCTTCCACAGATAGTTGTGAAATAGTTTAACATATTTTTGAGATTCAATACGTGTGGGAATCTGAGATTAAATGTTACCCATAGATTGCTTCATTCCAATTGAACACATGAAATTTAACTTTGAGATTTTCCCCTGTAGCCTTTGTCCTTAATTACTCTAGATACTCGAGATACTTCAGGTCCCTTATGGGAAAAAAATACTACTCAAGATCACCTCGAGGAAGAAAGGATTTCTCTGCATTTAAGAAATGTCACGACTACTATTAAGCTAAAGATTTTAGAGTTGTGAATGGATAAGGATCTTATTTAGCAAATTAATTAAGCATATTTTGAAGCCTTTATAGAAATACCCAACGATCTTAATTTCTCTATAGATGTTCTTTGGCCAATAGGAATGTCTAAATCTTAAAAATGCAATTCATTAACAACAATTACAATCCAGCCAAGTACCGTAACTCTTGTATTAGATCAATCTTGCAAATAATGTCAAGCTCTATTTTCTAGCGATGAAATTTCCTTTTGAAGAATCCGAGAAGGCACTAAAAAAACCCAAAAAAAAACAAAAAGAGAGTTAAGTAACTCATGTGACGACCCAATGAGAGACGACCAAACAACTTCCCCTTTCGGTCCACACATCTCCTATCTGTTTTCCAGAAATGGAAGAAAAAAGAAAACTATTAATAACCTAAAATCTACTAAAATCTGGCATGGATGGACGAGAACCAAAATCATTTATATCATTAATAACATTTTGGTTTCTCAGAAGATGAGGGCAGACTTTTGATGACGTAAAATGTTTGGCATAGAAGTTTTCATTAGCAGGGAAAATCACACACGTTTGACGAGGGAAAACTTTTAACTCTCAGCGACACTAGTACACGGAACGAAAACGAAAATGATAGGACAACCACTTTTCATAAATAAATAAATATAATTGAAATAAATTAAAGTGAGGAATGCACTTAAAAAACTAAAAGGTAAAGAATATTTTTAGATTACCAAATCTGGACCATTCATAATTTAAAGATTTGAAATTCTTCGAGCCTAATTTCAATATAGACCATGTTTATGGACTTAATTTATGTTTGTCAATTTATTTTTTCTCTTTGTTTCTAATTTTTATAAAGTAGTGGGAACAACATTCAGATTTTTTAAAATGAAAAACATGAGAATAAAGTGCTGAAATATCTAACAATATAAAGATTTAGAAAGTACAAAAAAATACTAAGAAAGACATGAATTCACAAATGTTTAATTCATATGTTTGAAGAATCAAAATATCATATTAAATAAAACAACTTCTAAGAGTTTAGAGAATAGGAAAATGACCATGCTTTTATGCAGCTATGAAATTCTATAATATGACAATAGCTGGAATGCAACATAGTCCTCTCCTCTACCACTAATTAATTGATTAAAGTTTGTGTTGAGTGCAAAGAAAACCTTGCACAATGAAAGCTCTCTCCACAATGAAATCTCTCTGCACAAAACTCTCCAAACAATGAAAACCCCTTCCCACAGTGAAATATATTCACATAGTGAAAGCTCTTCACACAACATAGATTAGCGAATGAAGCTAGTTAACTGATTAAAGGTTGTGCTGTGTGGAGATAAAACTCTACATAATAAAATCTCTCCATAGTAGGAAATATCTTTGCACAAAACTCTCCACACAATGAAATCTCTCCGCATAGTGAAATCACTTTGCACAATGAAATATCTATGCACAAATCCCTTCACATGGTGAAAGCTCTCCGTACATCGAAATCTCTCTCCATAGTGAAAGCTCTCCACAAAAATATGTTTGCACAATGAAAGCTCTCTGCAAAATGAAAGACCTTTGTGCAATGAAATCTCTTCACAAAAAACTCTCTACACAATGGAAAACTCAAACACATTACTTGTTTAAATTGTGCAGAGTAGTGAGATTTATATGAAGCAAATACTGAGTGATCTGCACCTCGGTATTGCAATATTATATATCATTTTATTTGTGCAGAGGAGAATGTATGTGGAAGTGCAATTTTTTCCATTATGCGAAGTTGAAAAATTAAATATTGAGCAATATTATATATTAATGCATTGTGTAGAATTTAAAAATTCATGTTAGGCATATACTGAGGAATACTAAGCCCGGAAAATTACATTCTTCCTTGTGCGGATTGATACAAAATTCACAAGAAGAAAATACTGAGCAATATTACATATCAGTTCCGCATTGATGTTCCTTTGCATACAATGAATGGTTTATTGAGCTATTTCCATGTAATGAATGCTTACCCACATTATGCACAACGAATTCCATTTTCCCATAGATTCGTCCGTTTATCCATTTATGCAAATTTTGAATACAAGTGCGGGGGAAAGGATGTGCGACAAGTGTAAGAGAAAGAGTATGCTATAAGTGCGGGAAAAATGACTATATTGAGTCAAGTTTTCTTCCTTTGCATTCTGCATAAGGTAAGGGGGATCTAACCATTGTTATTATGTTATGTAGAGAATGGGTGTGCAGGAGAAATAGTGTACGTGAAGTGTGAGAGTAGGGACTATATTTTTTCAATCTTTTTCCCTTCATATTATGCATAAGGATAATTAAACATTGGAGGAGAAATTTACTTAGCAAGGAGTGCTAAGACAATTTGACATTTTAAATTAAATATCATATTATGAATTATATTAATTTTCTTATATTATTTTGCAGGGGTGTGGAACAAGTAACGTTAACACATTGTACGAAGTGCTTAAAGCATCCAAAGATTCCACAACTGATGGGAATGCATCTCACTTGCGTAAGCGAGGGAGGGGGTAAGTGATCCAGGTGGATATTGGTGGCCACATGCCTATTCCACTTGGACCCCCACCACAGTTTCTTTAAGATTCCTTAATTGTGGAATAGTTTACTATTTTTGGTAGTTTTTTGGGTCGTGAACTTCTGGAGCTATTTTGAGGCCTTAAACAACGTTTTTTTGGAAAAAAGATAAATTGTATTTTGAGATACGGTTTCACAGTCAAAATTTGTAGTCTTCGGATAGATCTTTCTAAGAGGATATTAGAGGTGTCTATAACAACTCTCCTCATCTAAAAAAACAATTAGTATTTTTATTAGTTATGATTGGTACTTTTGGTTGACTGTTAAAAGTCATACTTTGCTAATATAATGATGTATATAAATGGTTATTGATAAATAAAAAACGAAATTGGAAACATTTGCAAGTTGAGCACGTGTAGAAGAGATTGTGGATAAGATGGCTTTCGATGATAATAATTCTAGAAAGAATTATGGGTAAACTTAATGGATGGGAGATAAAGATCCATTAAGAACTTAGTTGGAGATAAAGGCTAAGTTGAAATTAGCATAAAGCATCACTAAATATTAAAAAACGTGAGCTTTTGGGTAAAAGGGGAAAAACCCAAAAAAGTGGGATGTTTCTCTAGGGGAAAATCCCACATGGAAAGAAGGCATAAAATGCATATTCCAAGGATCAATGAGGTTGTTGATCACTTGGAAGAAAAATGAATATTTGCACGGGGGTGAACTGAAGAAGATAAATTCTATGGTTGGGAGGATAAGAATGCTCGATTTGCAAGTATTTTCTGACTACAAATTTTATGGTGAGGTTATGATTTGCTATACTTTTGAAAATTACAGTTGGTGTTGGTTGTAGAATGATTCTTTGTTCCAAGATTAATGCTTAAATGTAATGTAAAGATGTTTGTACTAGTGAATACTTATAATGTAAGATGAGTACAATAGTTTTTTGTAAATCCTGTCAAAATGTGGTGTTAAGGTCAAGATTATACTGAGTATATTAAGTATGGTAATGATGAATTAGATATACCTTCTATAGCATGTACAATAGAGAAATTGTGTATTACAGAATGAGAAAAATGTGCATTTCATTGAACTGTATAGTTAAATTATGTGTTACAGACGAATACCATATGCACTGCATTATGAATAGAAAAGGAATAGCAGAAAATTAAACTTTAAGAACTCCATTATGAATAGAAAGGAATAACAAAGAAAAAAACATTTACAATAGCATTATACTTCTATTATCCTTTTGCATATAGATAATGAATACAATTATATGCCTAGGAAGGGAATTAATAAGTCAAATAAATGTAAACCTTAAATATCTAATGCAAAAACAATTCCTTGCTCGAGGAATAGAAAAGAAGTATGCCAAAGAAAACTGAGCAATGTGCAAGGGTAGACTCTGCAACTGGAATATAAATTTCCAAAAGTCTGTAAGCGTAAAAAAAGTAGAAATATAACATGAAGGGAAAACTTATGTACAAGGCCGAGACAATAATGAAAAGCGTGGGGCATTCTCTTCGCTTCACAATTGCTTGATTAGGACTTCGAAGAGGGCTCTTAAGTATTAACACTACACACTCACAGTTATAGGCCTCTAATAAATGCATAAGCATTTCATAATTAGATGTAAGCATGAGGTTGTACCTAAACCACACACATAGCAAATACCTAGGTAGTCAATAGGTACATATATGTATCTAAAGAATAAAAACAAGAATTTCTATCGGTATACAGGTTAATGAAATAGGTAGTGACATACAAAAATTTCCAGAGTAGTATATAAACACAATACTACTTTTTCCCAGTAACAAGAAGTGAAGAACTTTCACTCAAATATCACACATAAAGATGACATAGTGCAAGGGAATACAAGTATTCGGAAAAACCATCATAACTCAACAATCATATTTGCACAAAGAAATTCACATCCTTCTATATTTGTATATTAAACCATTGCATCCATGGAGCATGTTTGTAGTATACAATATTTTATAAAAACAATAAATAAATCAACGACCTTGAATGGCAACCCAAAAACCTGATACTGGGCTTCCATAATCAAAATACGCACCCTCCAATTCACTGGACATAGTTTGTAGTGAATCAATTGAGTAATAAAAAATATATATGATACAATGAGACTACATGAGCCACTCTCGAGAAAAACCCGCGAACAATACTTTATATCCAGAAATAAACACAACAAGCATAGACCATCGAGGCCATAGAAAGTTTTAATCCATCAAGGTTGCCATAGTGATTTGGAAATAAAACATGAAACAACAAGAGCAGAGGAGCTCTTGTGGACGAGCAACACCCAAAAACCACTTGAATAGGAAGCTAATCAACACGGAAGAAGAGACCAATGCATTGATACGTTAGGAAGACAAATATAGGAGATAATGAGGACCTCGATCTCGAATTTAAGAGGGTTTTGATACCTGCGAGCAGTGGGTACCAACACTAGTGCAAAATGGCTAATTACTTACTAAAAACACGACTAAAATTTGCATATAAATGACCACTTTTCATTCGGTGACAAATAATAGCTAATTTATAGTATCTTATAACACGACCAACTTTTCTTCATTTTTAGGTTAGTCATTAATTGATTGTTTCAATTTTATCGTCTAGTTGTATATTTAGTCATAAATTTGGTCATTAATTGCCACAATTAATGTCCAAAGAAATATCACCAAAATGTTGGTCTTGTTATAAGATATTGTAGATTAGGTACTAATAGTCATATATATACAAATTTTAGTCATCGTTAGAAACCAATTAATGACCAAAGAAATATGACTAAATTTTGGTCATGTTATAAGACATTATAAATTAGCTACTAATAGTCGTATATATGTAAAATTTAGTTGTCATTTGTAATCACAAATTTATAATTTGTAGTAGTCATTTATCTTTTTTTCGTAGTTTCATATTCATTATATAAACGAAAAATTTAGTATTTTCTATTCATTTCATTAATAATCATTATAAACCACTAATTTAGTCATATATTCCTTTTATTTGTGTCCATCATTAATCAATATAAACTACTAATTTAGTAGTTTTATATTGATTTTATGTGTTCATTGTTAATCAACATAAGTTAATTAGTATGATTTTACAACTAAATTAAAAAAAAATGTCAAACAATGTACATGTTCATCTAATATGAAAACGCAAAATTACATATTTCAATTACAATACTAAATAATGTCAAGTGAAAATATAAATAATTTCAACCAAATCATTTTTTTATATAATATATCAAGTATTATGATATGAGTTTCCAACTTAATATTGGTTAGACTACAATTTACACATCAAATATTGTTTTATCACTTCAAAACATTATCACTGTCTTTCCAAGCAATTTCAAGTGAATTCACCAACTCTGAAGACTCGACTATCAGTCTCAATGTGTGTCTTATGCAGGATATTGGCTCTGAGGGTGTCACTAGACAGGTTCTTTTCTCTATCTTTTGTTCATTTTTCGCTCTAGTGTAATTGTTCTCCTCTTTCTTCAATTCCTACTTCTTACTATCAATATTGAGTTCCTCTCTTGAAAATGAAAGAAGATACAATGCAAAGTATAAGCCATGAAAAATGATGAATACTGAATATAAATTAAAATAGACTATAAAATATTTATACGTCATATGTCTCAACATTAACAATGTCAATGCAATTTCCCTCTATAAAGCAAGGAACTCGAACAAGTTTTATTCAGTTGGGAAATGGTGGCCACTATGCGGCCAGATGACCTGTATAAACAAAACAAATAAAACAACACCATAGAAAATAACACCTTAGTAACTTAGTATTCAACCTTGAGAGAAAGATTAGGCACAATCATGCCAACCAAGTTACATGCTGCAAAGTTTAGGCTATAGATAACTTGTTAAAGAAAATAATCTTAGGTGTGATGTCTAATCCTTGTCGTTTTATTCGCAACAACATTTCATTCTCTCACTCATGAACTTGGTCAAGTATATAGACAACTTTTGCTCAAATAACAACATGAAAGTAAACTTTTTTATATAATTGTCATGAAAATATTTTAATAGAAAACATCTAAAAGGATTTCAATTAATATCATGTAATATTTAACTCATCTTCAAGCTTTGGATATTTTTTAAATGGACATGATACCAAGTATTTTCAATTCATAGTAAAAAGACAAACCAAAATCAAAATAAATGTTCAAAATACAATCAAACAATAAAGAGAGGATATTATGGAATTAATATTACAATTATAAAAAATTTGTTACCTATCCATTAGTGTCTTGGCTAGCATTCCTAAAACATTTGCTTGCCCAAAATAACGATGAGGTGAAAGAATCACAACACTAAAAACCATAGGAATCCCTACTATAAACATTTCATAAGTTGATGGCTCAGGTACCTGAAGGATCTCTAACAACAAATGAATCATATCCAAAACATGCTCTACATTATCTCCCCATCCTTCTTCCAATCCTATTTACTATAACCTACCCACACTAGAGTCAAGTAACAATCAAGCGAAGGCATTGGAATTCTTTTTATTATCTTTTATATCTATAAATTTTGAATATGATTTGTTTCAGGAACATATTAATTCATATTTAAAGCCTTCATGTCATGAGAATGTATCAATGAAGTAGGACATCAGAAAAATCAACCTTAATGAGGCCCTCAAACAATTCCTATAATATCTATATTTCTCTTGTTGTGATATCTTGGGTAGAAAAAATAACATATATCCCCAACAAAAATCCATATGTTACTTGTTTTCAAACTCTGTATATGTTGTATTCTTAGGAAACTTTTTAAAATGTTCATCTGTCTTTACCAAAGCAGACTGTAGCTTAGTTAAATTCTCCATCCTTTCATTCAACATCAATTTCTGCAAGATAAATGTCATACATTATTCTTTCCCATTTCCAAACATGCTACAAATTATAAATTTAAAGTCACATAAAACCAAGAGAAAACCCTTTTTCTATCCAAAACAAACAAACAGATAGTGCGTCTAATAAAACTCCACACCTAAGAAATTACTCTACCACGTGTTTAGGCTAAAGCTAAGATTCCTTGAACCATATTTAGGTCATAATTAATGGGATATTTGTATGTTTACCATCATGTCAATTTGGTTTTAAAAGCAATATATAAATCTAGGTTCTTCCCAGTGAAATTCAAGTATAATTAAGAAAAAAATGTCATTAAAAGATAGTGGAGAGAAACCATCACATGTCCTTGTTAAAAGAAATAAGAAATAAACAAAGAAAGGATTAGATGGGTGCTTCTCTTATGCCAATAATAGACCAAGGATGCTAGAATAAGATCAACAAAGAAATAGAAGTAGAGGGAAGAAATGAAGATGGACAGATGACATACACCCAAATGTCACAGCAACTTCTGAAAAGAGAGGGAAAAGAAGGCTGTAGGATCAGCGGGATCACTAACATAAAGGGCCAAGAAATCATACCCAAAAAAATAAAAGTAATGTATCAGGTAAGGACAAGACTAGTTAGGTGGTCGCATTAAACTTCAGCTAACCACACAAATTAAATTTCAGTGACAAAGTCCACACTGAGCCACATTATAATAGTATCCTTACCATGTCATTATGATGAACTAAAATTTTGTATTATAAGATTAGTAAGTTGCGTAAAGCCAAATAATCCATAATTATTATGTCAAACACAATATATGTTATAGTGCCCAAAATCTCGTGTATCAACTTCACTCTAGCACTAGAAAAAGACACAATTATCATCATGACCATATCCAGTAATGTAATAATGGCCAAAATGTCCATTGGAGTTAAATTTATAGATTTATTGTGGTTAATTAATATAAAGTGACCTAGTCATTAATAAAATCCTACTATGATGGTAAATAAATAAAAATCAGTATGTTCATTACGTAAGATCCACTAATGGTGGATTAGTGCAACGATAGCTAGAGTAGTTGTAACTAGGGATGGAGTACTCCTCATGTAATAAGGGAATTCTTATATGTCATGCTTTGGCACTCGTATTGGAGGTCATCCCCTTTGAAGTGTTTGCAAGAGCTTTCCCTCACTTGATTAGTGTGGATAGTAGAAATCTTTTGATGTCCAATTGCGTGTTACTTCTATTCTTGTTATTATTGTGCACTATCAATCTTAACAAGTAATATCATAGTGAAAATTGGGTCATGTAAAATCATTTTGTCTTGTCTTTTGTAGATTATATTGTGATGGAATTTCTCCTTGCTTGGAAGCCATATTACAGCCACACCAAATTCCATCAGAAGTGCAGTTGTGTCACCTTTCTAAAATGGGTTATATTTGCAATTTTGAGTGAATATGAGGAAGTTACAACTATTTTAAGTTGCAACCTCAAAACAATAGCCCAAAAAATGAGATCAATTGATTATTATATTGTGGCATGAATTTAGCTTTTCTTTTTGTTTAAGATCCTGATCACAATAACACCAGTGTCATCCAAAGCAAATTTTTGATGTCATTTTTAGATTGGGGTCATAATATAAATTTTAAGTAATATTGAGGAAGATATACCCTTAAAAATCAACTTTCCAGTTCTACAAGTTATGGTTGTCAAAACTAGAAAATTTTCTCGTGGCTTGATTTTCTCTCTACTTCTGAACCAAATTGAGGTCACTCCAATGCCAGTTGAAGCAAAGCATTAATTCCAGTTCTAATTTGGGTTCATCACAGTTATTCTAAGCAATATTAAAAGAGATGCAACCATTTTATGTCGTTTCATTCAACCAGAAAAGCCTAGTGGAAAAAAGAGATCTATTGAATATCAATATATTATTCCCCCTCATTGATGAATTTTTGGATTTATGGGAAACCTACATGGAAGGATCCCTTGAAGAAAGCTTCTAAAACCTATGAAGAGTGTAATCAAAAGTGTTTAATAGAACTTGAAGAAATGGTGAAGGAGAACCATGATCACTCAAGCATTGAAGTCATTCAAAGTGAAAAACTACTTGCCGTTCACTCCATTACACAAAGTACATAAACCATGTATTCTAAATTTTAGTGATTGCGAGACAACAAATTTGAAATTTTGAAGTTAAGTTCAATAAAGGAATTTCATGAGAAAACACAACAATAAAGGAACTTTATCATTTGAAGCTTTTGAAAAATGGAATTGGAGAACATCCTTGTTAACATGAGCCTGGAAACCACTTGCCATGGTCAAAACCATATTGACCAGCATTATAGTTACAATGGAAGAAATAAATGACCTTTATAGAGGAGCACTCAAGATAGAAGGAGGTTAAATGCACTTTGAAAAATAAATTTGTGTGTTTTACTTACTGACTAAGTAATCAAACACCTCCAAATAGGCCTCATGTCTTGTATCCTAGTGCTAGACACCAATACATGAGGATACATGTCTGACAGGTTTGGCACATATCCTATTCATAGGACACCTACCAAACACATTTCTAACAGATGCCTTAAACAAGGAACAAACTGAAAAAGATAAGATAGACAGTGATGGGAATGAAGGAAATCACTTCATATCCTTTGGTGAGATTCCTGAGATTCCCAAGAAAAAAAATCACAGAGGTAGCAAGGTCAATAGAAAAATGCTCAAATATTATCAGCCTCGAGAATATCTTAGAGTACCCCAAGTACCCTAGAATGAGAAACAACTTCCCCAATTGCTCAGCTATAGACAAAGAAGTTGTGTGGGTGTAATCTCACATCTCATAACACAAATAGAAGACTATAAAATTAGAGGAAACTAATACAATGTTATCCAGGTCAATGGGTTACCTAAAGGAGAAGGTGAGGGAAGTAGAAATCATGCAGAACATAAACCTCCATTCACAAGGCGAATATCATAAAAATAGGATAGCTGCAACGTAGGAGGAATTGAGCTATTGAGGAGTTGAACCAATCCCTGATAGATTAGATTAGCGAGATAAAAGAGGGACATGAAAACCCCCCACATAATATAGAGAGCAGAGTAAGTAGCACATGGAAAATCCACCAACAAAAAAATCATGATTGCTAATCATCAAAGAAAGCAATAAGCCAGTCATTTCTGACATCTAATTTGTTTTCTATCTTAGAAAATGTTGGTATTTTGTATAAGGATCTGCCTTTAGTTTGTCTATATTTTCATCTACAGGAATGAGAGTCAAGTAGAAATGGGTTATGATTCTCATCATGTAATTCACAGTATGAACTACAGTAAGAACCACATTAAATTGCAGGGATAAGGAATCTCTATTACAAACAAAGATAACAAACATATTCACTTGGGAATTCAAGAAGGGGGTTTTCTATATAGAATTACCTTGGTATAGTGAGAGTAAAACTCATAAATTGTTGGTTTTGGTATTGCAGAGAAAAAGGTAATGAAAGGGATTAGCTGAATCCCATAACCATTGTGAATTAGTTGAAATATTTGTATATATGAAATGGGCACAAGATCTTGAAGCAAAGACTTAATGAGGAGAAGGGCATGATTTGACAGCTAGGAATTATGAGATAAACTACTAACATACAAAAAGAGAAACCTCTATATTAGAAGGTCGAGAGGAAAACCTTCAAAGGATGCCTAGTGTTCCAGTTAGACATATGAGTCTTGGAAATGTGAGATGGACTCAGAGAGGATAGTCGATTTGTGATCTCTGTGATAAAGTTTTAAGTATAGAACTTGAATGTCATGAAGTAAAATGTCCCTGTGAGTTGTGTTGGATAAGTTGTGGTTTTAGCATTGAAGAGCTTTTTCTTCTGATGCTTGTAGATCATAGAAATGGATATGCATAAATGATTATCCAATAGATGTGCATTGGAGGCAAAATTTCCTTGTATATAATTTAATTCAAGGAAGGAGATTGATGTTGAAAATTCATTGAATGGGTTGAGATCCATTGCAAAATATGTATATAAATGCATTGGCATTTTCTAATTCCAATATTAAATTGATTTTATGAGAAATTTGGCATCTTGTGCTCTTGCTGGACATTTGAACTGATGGTTTTGATAACTCTAATTGTTGATGGAATTCTAAAATAAAAAATGTGTGCAAAGACTTAGAACCTCTTTTTTTGTGAATTGTTGAAGAGTTGCATTGAGTTACAAAGGAGAGGGCATAATTCCTTTTTGGAAATGGGTATGGTATGGGGATTACCTCTGGATGTAAAGATTTATGAGGTCAGATGAATTAATAATTTATTTCCTTAGTTCAAACTGGAATACATTAGTTTGTATGAAGACATGGACTTCACGATGTGACCATAAGGTGGTCTTCTAGATAAAGACACCGCAGAAAAAAGAACAAAACTACAACAACATGCTTGGATTGGGAATGCGTGAAAGAGAATATCTATGTGAGATTTGAAGCACCCATTCTTAGTGTATTGGAGGGAACAAAGTGCAAAGTGGGATTTCAAGAATGGTAAATATGTATAAATGTGGTGTAGGGCTACACTCACACCCATACCCACAGATTTCATAAGAGTGCCTAACACAACTGTCCCAGACAATAGACTCACAAAGGAGTCAAACTTCATATTTATATATGGTTAAGGCCCTTCACCACCAGTTCCTTTGAATTAGAACCCAATCCCCCCGCCATTATCTCCTTTCAGAACTTGATCCACTCTAATAACCTTCATATGAGACTTAATGAAGCCTTTTCTTCATATCCCTCCATCGTTAGACACACACACACACACACACACACACACACATATATATAATATATATATATATATATATATATATATATATATATATATATATATATATATATATATATATATATATTATATATATATATAATATATATATAAAATTAGTCCTCTCAACCTTTGGCTAATACATATTTAACACATAAAACCATTCTATATGTGTAGATACCTTTACAAAGGAAACTTACGCAAATATACTCTTTTCCACTTTATGTACGACTTCGACACAGATTTCAAGGCTAAACCTCATTGTAATCACCATTGGCTATATTCCACAGCCATACATATATATATGCCTTCCATTTCCTGATATGTGATTTCCCTACAAACTCGGGAAATACATTATCAATGCTTTATTCTTCGCTATCCTGTTTACAAAGGAAAACACCCCAAAACATATATATCAGACTTCAAATCCATTGAACCCGCATCTATAAGTGCGTCGGGTCTGCTACCCATCGGCCCTTTGTATTATCACAAGTCTTCTCCATATGCCGATTCTGATATCCTGATACCTCCGATTCGCTTTATCGCTATCGGCAATCGGCCCTTTCTTAATCCACTACCAACAGTTCTTTGCCAGCTCCGATATGCGATTTGTGATTATATCTGGACCATTGATCTGGATCTTGATCCGACAGTCCTCATTTCATCGGTAATAGCTCATCACTATAACTCAATGACTCACTTTGAAGACTTGAAAAGGCTTTCTACCACTGCAATTTAATCTTAGCCATTGATCTTAATGATCCAATGGCTGCTAAGTGTCCATCCTTCACTTCTCCACTCGACTCTCTGTACTTAGTTTTCTGTGTTTTCTTCAGTTTGTTCTTTGTAGTTCGGCTTCTTCAAAGGTTCTAATTTCCACTCTTCTATTGCTCAACTCATTCTTACTAGGGCTTAACTTCACTCCTTCTCCTCAGAGCTCCACTTTGATGCTCCAATTGGACTCGATGGCCCCTTTCGATTCTTCTAAGTCATGCTTCTCTTTCTCTGTTTGTACTTCAGAACTCCGCCTTCCATGGATCAAGTTCTCTGAGCTTAACTCTTAAGCGCATCCTTGCTACGCCATTCCTCCAAAGCTTCCTCTGTCTCTTCACTTGGATTCGAAATCCATTATGATTCCTTTGAATCAATCTGTCCCTCTGCGTCCTTCAAAATTCTGCCTGCAGCCTGTTGTAGAACCTACGAATTCACAGTAAACCCATACATGGAATACTTTAATATTTTGACACAGTTAGGAAATAGCTCTACCTATATTAATATAAAAAGCAATGATTACATTTGAGACTCTTCGGTCTCACACACACACACACACACACAGGCCTGATTTCCTATTAGTGGCCTCCTCCTATTGAACACATAGGTTCACTTATTTATAAGAATTCATTGGATTGGATCATTGGATGATCCGTTCACCCTTATAACAAAATCCCTAAAGCTCTTTGCATGCATACATATGTGGTAGATAAGTCTCTTTGAGACTTTATCCATTCCATCTTTTCCTCTGTTTTAAAACAGAAAAGTCTTCTTATCAGCTTCTCATTTAATGCCTAAAAGCTCTCTCTTGTTCCTAAAATCATGGAACTATTTAAGAGTTGGATTTGACTTCTACCACACATGTTCTCATTTATTTATTTTTTACAGCATTTATATATTCTCCCATTATCTAATTAAATCACACTTAAAGGCCTAAATATTGCCTTAACTTAATACTTAGGAAAACTATGTCCTAAAATGCATGACCACATATGTCTACTATTTACAATGATTTTCCTTAGGCTAAATGCTCCTGCATCAGACTCCCAAAGTAGAAAATATTCATGATCTCCTGATCATGTGTCTTCTGGTCTTGGTCTTCCTTGATCCCACACTTTGTTCGGTAACTGTCCAGATGCTTTATTCCTTTGCTTCCGCTGCACTTCTGTTGTCTTTTGCTCCATTTCTTCTTCCTGTCAATCAGGTTCAACTTCTGATTGGTCTTGCTTACTGCTGTTACCATTTTCCTCCATTTGAATTGCTTCATCATCTACTGCCATATTTCTTCAATTTCTATGTCGAACATATCTTTGGGTTGGTCCATCTTCTGCTTCTTACTTCTGTCTACTTCTCTTTGTTTCAGGTTACTGTTGCTGTCTTCTATGCTAACTTTTCTTTTACTTGCTTCATTCTTTGGTTTACTTTCTCTTGTTTTACTTTCTACCATTTTTGCTGCCTCCCTATCATTCTTACCCTCTTTCATGATTGAATCATGACTTTTCAACATTTTCTCCAGCAATTTAACATCTTTGTTATATGGATTGAATTCTTCCATGAAGTCTTCTTCTTTCATCTTTACTTGGCTACTCACCTATGCCAAATCTCCACCAGCAATTGCAACAAAACCTGAATTCACAAAACACTTGTTAAAATTAAAAACATGAGACCTTAGTGCCTCTTCTTTCTTTGGCAACATTTCAGTTTGTTGCTCTATTTCCTCTTCCTCTGTTAGAATATCAGTATGCTGATTCAAATTCTCAGTAGAATTCATGAGACTGTCCATTAGTCTCTCTTCCACACCATTTGTTCTAATGATGACTTCCTGCTCTTGTCCACTGTAGTGAACTCCTCCTCCTTTAACTTGCTGCTGATTATCTTTACTTTGAAATTGTTTGATTCCTACCGCCTCTTTACCATCTTCAAACAATCTCTGCTCAATATCTTTGATCACATACTCATACTCATTCATGTTGTTTAATGAACCTGCAAACAAATTATTGCATCTTCCTATCTCCATGCCTACTTGAGACACATCTTCTTCTTCAGAAACTGTAACTGCAACTTTTGTTCTACTATCAGGTTCTCTCATCAGTTTCTCTAGTAGTTTAATCTCTTCTTCACACTTAGCAAGCACTTCATCACAATGCTCTCTTCTTCCAGATTCATCCTTTACATGTTGCGTTACAGTATTAAAACATTGTCTTCCTTTGATCCTTGTAATCTCAAGCTCTTTCTACTGTAGCAAATCACTACTTCCCTCATTCAAGAGGTCTTCTCAATCATACTCTATTCTCCTAGAGCACTCCTCCAGACTTTCGATATCTTCAAAAGACTATCCATCCTCTTCAAAACACTCCAGTGTTAGTGTTAATTTTCCCAAGGTTAAATCCTTTGCATAGGGTTCCTCCTTCTTAACATCCTTCAGTATATGTCCTTCTTCCCTACTATCTATCTCAACAATTTCCATGGCTATCTATACTGTGCCTATCATCATAGTGAATTGATGATCCTTTACTATGTTTTCAGCTAACATAGTCTCTTCCTCATGTCTGCCTTCAGTCCCTTGCTGTTTATCTCCTCTGCAGATATCTTCAAATGGTTGTTTTTCTCCTAAAATATCTACCATCATACACAAACTATCAGTTTTAAAAATATAAGACCCTATGGTCTCACTTGATGGTTGAACCATCATATCTCCTTGCTATTCTAAATCATTCATATGATTCAGAAATTATTCAGTGGTCTCTTCTTCAATCTCCTCAAGCCCTTCACTTAGTTTCTTGACATCTTCCACCAGCTGTATATGAGATCTATCTACCACATCTTCTTCCAAAATGGAATTTTGATTCTGCTGGTATTTTTCCTTCTTCATGACAATATCAGTTAATTGTGCTTCACCTCCAAACATACAAAAATTGTCAGATTTAAAACCATGTGACCCTTCGGCCTTACTTGAAGTTTTAGTCTTCAAGTCTTCATCTTCACTAGCTCCTAGAAATTCTCTTTATTCTGGTTCACAAATGGATTCTTCCATTTCTAACTCAACTTCCTTGAGTTTTCCCTTCAACCACTTCACTTTATTTTGCTATAGCCTTCTCTACATCGCATGCCATTCTACTGGTTTCTTCCTCAAGACCCAACCTAGACTCTGGCTTTCCTCAAGCATTCTCCTTAATGCATTGAGTTGTTCTTTTAATTCAGCAACCTCTTTGTAAATTTCCTCTTGACTCATCTTCTTTCCATTTGCCTTGGCATCCTTCTTCTCATATCTTCTGCTGTGGCTTCTCTTTGAACCTCTGTAATGACTATCAGTAGTCATCTTCTTCTCTTCTTTCTTCATGATCTCTTTTACAATAAGCCTCTGCAACATCTTGTCCTCTTCGTTGCAATCTTACCTCACTAAGGTCTCCTCACTCAGTCTTTTGGTAAGCACGGGTCCTCTATCTGGAACCTCTTCTTAAGTAACACCTTTACTCCTTCTAGGCCTCTGCAATCTCTCAATTTCTCTTAAGAACACTTCAGCTATCGTCTCTATCCAATCTCTTGTTGGATTCTTCAGGTTCACTACCACTTCTCCTTTAGAGTATTCTCCTTACTCTGTCTTTAAGAACTCACCTATTCTTCTCACAACTTCTCTTATTGTCGCCTATGCATTAGTATAAAAAAAACACATTCCTAATTTAAAACAAAACACATTACCTCACTTCCAAGATCTCAGCATGATCTTGTTTCACCATTCCTGCGGTCCTTTGAATGGATTGTCCTCTGTTTTGTCTCCAAGTCCTCTTTCCTTCAGAACTTGCACTAAGAAATCTTGCCTTCTCTTTCCTTCAAGAAATCCTCTATTCTTGCTTACTCCAAGCCTCCGCTGGAACTGCTACAATCTCCCACTGTAGTCTTTATCATTCAGCACATTATCTTTTCCTATGTGCAAATTACTTTTCACAGAAATCTTCCCCTCTTTATTTATGCTTTGATAGTAATTCTGCTTTGACCTCAATTCTGCTCTGATAACACTAATGGTGCAGGGCTAAAACCCATACCCATAACCTCAGATTTCATAAGAGTGCCTAACACAACTGTCCTAGGAAATAGACTCACAAAGGAGTCAAACTTCATATTTATATATGGTTAAGGCCCTTCACCACCAGTTCCTTTGAATCGGGACCCAATCACCCTGCCATTATCTCCTATCAAAACTCTATCCACTCTTATACCTCCATATGGATTAACGAGCCTTTTCTTCATACCCCATCCATTGTAACATATAAATATATTATAAGATAATTATATATTATATAGAGATATATTATATATATATATATATATATATATAATTAGCCTCTCAAACTTTGGCTAATACATATTTAAGACATAAAACCATTATATATGCGTAAATACCTTTACAAAGGAAACTTACGCAAATATAGTCTTTAACGCTTTACCTACGGCTTCGACACATATTTCGAGGCTAAACCTCATCGCAATTGCTATCGTCTATATTCCACGGCCATACATATATATATGCTTTCCATTTCCCGATATGTGATTTCCCTACAAACCCAGGAAATACACTATCGACGCTTTATTCTTCGCTATCCTATTTACAAAGGAAAACACCCCAAAACATATATATTGGACTTCAAATCCATTGAACCTATGTATATAAATGCATCAGGTCTGCTACCCATTGGCCCTTTGTATTATCGCAAGTCTTCTCCATACGCTGTTTCCGATATCCTGATACCTTTAATTCACTTTATCACTATCGGTGATCAGCCCTTTCTTAATCCACTCTCACCAGCCCTTTGCCGCCTCTGATATGAGATTTGTGATTAGATCTGGACCATCGATCTGGATCTTGATCCGACGGTCCTCATTTCATTGGCAATCGCTCATTGCTATAACTCAATGACTCTTTCCGAAGACTTTAAAAGGCTTTCCGCTACCACGATTTAATATCAGTTGTTGATCTTAATGATCCAATGGTTGTTGAATGTCCATCCTTCACTTTTCCACTCGACTCTCTGTACTTTGTTTTTTCATATTTTCTTTAGTTTCTTCTTTGTAATTCAATTTCTTCAAAGGTTCTATTTTCCACTCTTCTACTGCTGAACTCATTCTTTCTAGGGCTTAACTTCACTCCTTCTCTTCAGAGCTTCGCTCTAATGCTCCAATTGGATTCGATGGCCCCTTTTGATTCTTCTGAATTGTGCTTCTCTTTCTCTACTTGTTCTTTAGAACTCCACCTTCCACGGATCAACTTCTCTGAGCTTAACTCTTAAGTGCATCCTTTCTATGTCATTCCTCTAGAGCTTCCTCTGTCTTTTCACTTGGATTTGAAATCCATTGTGATTCCTCTGAATCAATCCGTCCCTCTACATCCTTCAAAATTCTACCTGTAACCTGTTGCAGAACTTACAAATACACAATAAACTCATACATGGAATACATTAGTATTCTAACACAGTAAAGAAATAACTCTTCCTATATTAATATAAAAAGCAATGATTACATTCAAGACTCTTCAGTCTCACACACACACACACACACACACTGGCCTGATTTCCTATAAGTGGCCTCCTCCTATTGAACGCGTAGGTTCACTTATTTATAAGAATGCATTGGATTCGATGATTGGAGGATCTAGTAACCCCTCTAACAAAAGCCCTAAAGCTCTCTGCATGCATACATATGTGGTAGATAAGTCTCTTTGAGACTTTATCCATTCCATATTTTCCTCTGTTTCAAAATAGAAATGTCTTCTTATTAGCTTCCCATTTAATGCCTAAAAGCTCTCTCTTGTTCCTAGAATCATGGAATTGTTTAAGAGTTGGATTTCACTTCGACCACTCATGTTCTCATTTATTTATTTTTGAGATCATTTACATATTCTCCCATTATCTAATTAAATCACACTTAAAGACCTAAATATTGCCTTAACTTGATACTTAGGAAAACTATTTCCTCAAATGCATGACCCCCTATGTCTACTATTTACAATGATTTTCCTTGGGTTGCATGCTCCTGCATCAAAATGATTGAATGTTAGTAGTCTGAAAAGCTTGCCAGCATTTTGGGTGGCATCACTTCCTCTTGTATTTGAGTTGCAAGCTCTCATGTTGGTGCCAAAACAAGTATTATGGCCGATCTGAATATTGTTACAATGACGTCAAAGATGAATAAATTCAGGTCAAATATAACTTAATGGTTTCCCAGAACCTATTTTGGTAATGGCTACTATGTCATGATTTTGCATAGCAATAGGCCACGCTTGTGCCTTTATTGGAGTGGAGGAGGATAATCCTCCATTTTGTAGCTCAAAAATCCAAAATTTGAAGCAATATCAAAAAGTTTGTATCACAAATTAGCTTGCACACTCTAAATGAAATACCATCAACCAGTCTATCCAAAAACATCAGAAAACTAAACATATGAATGAAAAAGAAGAAGCATTTCCAATGTGCATGGTTGCTTGTTGAAGCAACCTGTGACACAAGAACTGAGATTATTCACAAGATATATGGCTGGCCCAAAAGCATTGACAGTCATGAAACCATCTTGTGACTTGAAATCCACCCTCAAACAATGATCTCCAACAAACAGGCCCTAACTACATGAAGGCTAAGCAGGAGAGCAGGGAGCAGTGTTTATGTTGTATAGCAATACAACCTACAACATATTCTCCTCTCTAGAGAAAATATTGTACCCATAACAAGTACAAGGGATAAAAACAAGTTATTTTTCCACTAAACACATCGTAGATTATAACTTGTTATCCCAGTTAACAAGTAACTCATATGTTTCTCACATAAAAATAGAGCTGCTAATAATAATTGCAAAAACCAATATAAATAATATTGTAACTAAGGTATATGAGAGAAGAGAAATAATTAACCTACAAATTTCTCACATGCAATCGAAAACATTAGAAAGTAGACAATCTTACCTCTCGAAGAATCTCTTATGGAAATCCAGTTTGGTTAAATGTCATAAAAGGAGTAGGAATATTATCGCCCTTAGCACAACCTACCCATTTATAAAAAGTCAAATGAGAAATGTTTGCAAGAAAAATCCATATAGAAATGTTACAATACCATACAGTGTCAAACCCTTTTCTAACAATCTAGTCTACATTCCAACTATTATTACAACCATAACAATTTTAAAAAATCTAGAAGAGGATTTCAAAATTGAATGTCAAAATAGACTTGAGTAGTGAGAAATTTTTTGAGAAAATATCCAAATCATCACCCAAACCATTGGAAATTCTTACAAGAAAAAATCATGTATTCTATTTGATAAAATTAGTCAAAGCTACCTCCCCAAACAAATGTACAAAAGTAGATATCTTGAAACACGAACAACTTTCAAAGCTGTGAAAGCACCTTATAAATTAAAAGAATACCTGGGTTGAAACCTCATGCTACCTTCGATAGGCCTCAACTGCTTTGTTATTAGGAAGTTCGAAATTTCCTTGCATCCTTGGAGTTGGTTTGACATTTCATTTAAATCCCTAAATTTTCAAAATATTATACTTTCACTTTTCTTTTATTTTTCAAGTGAAATTACAACATGGAATTAATGACCACTTTTCCAAGGTGGGCACTAGTGAAGTGTCTCGAACCATTTCCCACATGTTCACACTGAAGCCTATGCAAGATGTTCTTGCTTAGGCTACATTTCTCAACACTTAAGACATGCATCATTTACACACATCCACAATATACCTCTCCTCTACTGTAATTCATTTTCTTCACAATAACCACTTCATTGACAACAGATAGTTCCAAATTCCTATTTCTAAATATTCAATAATTGACATAGTTCATAATGTGTTAATTTGAACTTTCACTAATTCTACATTTGTGTCAATCAACATTATATACAGAAAAACAAATAATCTAAAATGAAAAATTATTGCAAGATAAATATACAAAGTACAGGGCTTTAGCTCTTTTAGCAACAATTCAAAGTCTCTTGAGGAACAATAAAATTAACAAGGGAAGGAATTATGTTTCCAAATATCACCTCTTTCATTTCTAAGATCCTATTTGACTTTTTCCTATCTCTAGTCTTGAATTGGAACATCTTCTTATTGAGAGCTCAATAATCTGCACCACAATGAACATTCAACTACAAATAAAAATATCAATTTTTGGAATGTTCTCAAATTTGTTGAAAGATATGGGTTGAGAGACCTTTCACATATAGAAAATGTCTTGAAGGAATTTTGTATATTGTTGGGAGTCAAATAACTAGATGTTTGAATCCAAGCACCTCACCATCTCTTGAAAGTCTACAAGTCCAATTATGTTCACTAACTAAGAAAAAGATACAAATTGATGTAGCAATCAACCACATCCCACATGAAATCATTTTAGAATAGTGTTTGTGTGAACTATTTTTGTAAGTTTAGTGAGGCTCATCTCCACATGTTTAAATTTTGGGTGTCAATGAACATTGAATGGAATTGGATTTTGTTCAAATCTTTTTTTGGCATAATTATACAAGCCTTCCTATCCTGCTTCATATTGAGATGACCTTCAAATGGTTATGTTTAGCATTTATCATGGTAAATTTTACAAGAGATGATATTACCAGTTTTAATATAATATTATACTTGGAAATAAGTTGAAAATTACTAATAACATTTTCATTTCTAGAATGAAATGTAGAGGCTTTTTAACAAAAATCAATGATATTCTTCTTTTCATAAATCGCATTTCAGTATGCATTATCTAGTGGAATTACATCATAGTTCAAAATGACATATAACTCCAACAAATTTGGATTCATTTGTATTCAATCATGGGTCGTGATGAAAATTCAAACTTGATTAGTTGCAACTTTTATGTATAGTTTATATTTGTAATTTAGAATGGCATGGAAATTAGCATTAAGATTTGTAAGTTCGCCAAGATTAGCTTTCACTCAATAGTGGATAGGTTATAGAGGAGATTGATGGTTGAAAATAGTGAGAAGTATGGACAGGGTCTCCATTGTCAGGACTGCATACCCTGATATATGCCCAGTTGAAAACACTCTATGGATTAAATAGTAGTTCATAAAGGTACCTAGTGATGGAATGAAAGTATAGATCCATATCTTGGAATATTGTGAAGTGTCAGGGAATTTAGCTCAGTTGGGTTCGGCCGGAAAAATGCTATTGGGCATAGCAAGAAAGCTGTGCGAGGCATTATCTACTATAGAGAGAAAATCTAATATAAGGTTGGTTCACATTACTGGTTGGGATATCTTTCTGTTTGTTGGGAAGCTGTCATGGGAAAGTCTGCCGGGAGGAAAAAGAAAGGCACAAGGGAAGTTGCTACTGCTGAGCAATCTGGAGTAGTCATTGGAAGTAAAGTGGATCTTGATCCATCGCTCTTCCTCAAAGGGCACACAATCTCAAAGAGGAAGGAAACAAGAGATTCCAAAATAGAGACTATGTGGATGCTTTGGGAAAGTATGAAAAGTCTCTCAATCTTATCGCTATGAATCACCTAGATCGTTCCATCTTCCACATCAACCGAGTAGCATGCTTGATGTAGATGAATCCTGTTTAGTATGAAAGTGTTGTTAATGAATGTACACTCGCTCTTGATGTGTACCCTCATTTAAGCAAGGCTCGTTTTATAAGGGCATGACATATGAGGCTATGGGCATGCTAGAATTAGCATGCAAGATGTGTAGGTCTTTCTACAAGTTGATGTGAATCAACAGGATGACTTGGAACTTATCAAAAGGTTACATGTTTCTCTTAGGAAAAAGAAATATGATCAATAAGACCTGCAAAATAGGGCCATAGTGCCTGCCTATTCAGAGACTTCTCCTATAGCCATTGGGTCATCAACATTTTGAGGAACTTATGTTGGTAGTATGGGGCCTTGCTTACCTACTAGACCTATGCCAAATAATAAAAATAAATAGGAGATGATTCCTTGTGATAACTTGAGTAATCAATCCAATGGGACCCCTTTACAGGAACCTCCTCTGCTAATGTCTTCTAAAGGGCCTTCTTCACCACAAAAGCCTTCTGGCTTGGAATCTTCTAGAGTAATATCCATGAAATCTAATGGTTCTCAAGGTCACGAGGTTAAACATTCCCCTTAACCTCTGAAGAAAGAATAGGCATAAATTCAATGGGGGCCATTGAAACCTATTTTTGACCATCATATAAGGCTTAGTTGAATGCCAGACAAATTAAAATTTAAGGAGTTGACAGAAATAGTGAGGAAATGGTTCTCCTCATCCAAGGAAGTTTTAATAAAATACAAGGATTTGGATGGGGATATTTTGACCATTACAACTACAGAAGAGCTTAGATTGGAAGAAACTGCTGCAACTAAGCTTCCTGACCAGAAAAGGATAGGGAACTCAAACACAGGCTACTCTATAAATGGGGGCTTGAACAAAAAATAAATCATTTCTAGTCAAATTTTTTCAAATGATCCTTTAAGGTTGTATGTGGTCGAGGTGAATATTGAGCAGGAGCCATTGATTGAATAAGAGGAGGAACCTATAGTAGACGAAGTTCAATAAGAGGATGTTAAAGCAAAGGGCAATGCTTCTACTTCATGAGGAGAAATAAATAATAGCATAGTCGAAGACCTGAGAAAAGAACCTAATAAGCAGGTGTCCTTGGAGGAAACTTGTAAAGATGAAAATGAGGATAAGCTTGAAGGAAAAGAAGTTGAAATTTGATGGCTGGCTATTTGAATTTGCTCAAGTGTTTTGCACACATGTAGGCATTGATCTAGATTCTTAATTAGATCTGCATGAGCTAGGAATGGAGTTATGCTCTGAGGCATTGGAGGAAACTATGACCAGTGAAGAAGCCCAACGCCTCTTTAAGATGGCAACATGCAAGTTCCATGAGCTGTAAACTTTGTCATTCTTCAATTGGGGCAATGTCCATTTATGTGTAGCTAGGAAGCAGATTCCTTTGGATGAAAATCCTTCCAAGGATTTGGTTATGGAACAAATTTAGACTACACATGACTGGGTCCAAGATCAATACTCCCAAGCTGGACAAAAGTATGAAGAATATTTGAGGATAAATCCTGACTTCTATGAGGGATTGCTTACACTGGGTCAGTAATATTTTGAAAGTGAAAAACTTCGATGATCTCTTTCTTTGGCTAGAAAGGTTGATATTGGTATATGGGATTGTTCATAAACTATCCATTTTTTCAATAGTGCAGAGGAGAAGATGCATATTACAACTAGAATGTGGGAGAAGCTAGAAGAGAAACACAAAAATGTGTTAAAAGATCCATCTACAACCAAGAAGGAAGAGATCCTAAAAAGAAAAAAGAAATTGGTTGGGGTTTGATGGAGATTCTACTGAGGAGATAGCAGCATTCATTGTCGAAGTAGCAGAACAAGATATTGTACTGAGATCTCAGATCCATATATTTTGGGGAAGCATGCTTTTTGAACACTCACAAGTGGAGTTTAGATTGGAAGATCCAACATGGAAAGAGCACATGTATGCTGTTGTTGAGAGGTTTAAGCTTGTTGGAGCTTCTTCTACTGATATTGAAAGTGTGCTGAAGAATCATTCATCTAATGCAACCAATCAAGAATGCAATGATGTCAAAATGGAAATTCCAAATGAAGATGTTGCCAGAGAAGAGACCAAAGACAAAGGTAAGGATGGAAATAGAGAGTAGATTATTTAATAAAGTCCAGAAGATCCTAGGGAAAATATTCTTTGACCTACCATTTTGACAGGTATAGCAACAATGCAAAAGGAAATTTTGTTTAGTATTTATATAGGTTAAAAAGGGAAAATCGTTTTGAATGAAACATATTACACGATTTTGTAATAGTGTTGATCATAATCATAAAATATTGCAAGCGTAAGACATAGTATCAAACATTGGAAGGATGTCTAATAGGACATCACAGGTTGGAATAATTGTTCCAAGGAATATTCTAACACTTGTAAAATGTCCTATCAGCGTTGCTTTTTCACAATGCATGGTGTTAGGGGTTAAATTTGACTGACCCCCCTACCCATCAGTGAATGTTTTATGACGGTTTTATATTTAAACTTACCTTCACATGACTTATAATATTTAATGTTACCCTATATAGGATCATCAAGAACCCTAAGACACCCATATTTTAAATTTTTTTTAGCTCTTTTAAAAATTTCTTAATATAAACCCACATAAAAACAAAGGTATGCAAAATTCACTCAAAAATTCAAACCTCCTAACATACCTGCAAGGCTAGATAGAAAGGGAATTGCAACTGTAATGAAGAGAGAAATGAAGCCATAAAAGACACGAAATCCATCATTACCCCAACGAGGGCATAGCTTATTGGTCTAGCTCATGTAACATGCTTCAAAGCTATTCTAAGCTAAATAGGAAACTCATAAATATTAGAACAACCTACATTTGTGATGAGCCTCAGTATTTCAATAAGAATGTTGCAACTCCCAAGGCTACCAACTTTAATTATCAACCCGGGGTTCGTACAAAATTAAAAGGTATCGACACTATATGTACAACATACAATGTGCCATTCCTTCGATTTCATGATGTAATGGAGTGAATGTAATAAAATCAAATCCTAAACTAATTGCAGAAAATGAAATACTCGAAATGGAAACCTTAACCTATTGCAAGAAACAAAATACAAGGAAAGAAACATATTCTAATTGCATAAAGTAAAGATCATGAACTAAGTGTGAACCATTTCATTTCAAATAGTTTATATCCATTAACATAGTTTATTGGATGTCGCAATCAAGAAAATCATCATTGTATTATCCAATTCATAAATTTGTCCATTAACTCAGATTGCTGAAATGTTTTTCATGGGTAAACATGCAAGTCGTAAGTGGTCTTTAGTCTTCCCTAATTATTTATTTAGGGCCTAGGGGTTTTTATTCAACCCTAAGGGACAATAACCAAGCTTCTTGAGTGAATCTGGGCAAGTATATACATGTTGGAAGGCTGCTACACGGTTTCTTGTAGTTTACTAAAGGAAACAACAAATTTCCTAATAATTAACCGAATTACCAACCAAATCAAATCCAAATTGGATGGGATAAATTTTAATATTGACTAGGATGTCTTAGGTCTCCATTCCAAGTGGAATCACTCAAAAATACCTTTTTTAACCCATGCTAAAAAATGGTAGAATATTATTAGTATAAAATCTAGAAATACTAAAACTACTGAGCTAGTAAATCTATCAAATGCCTAACCTAATCAAGTGAAAATGAAATGGGGTAATTTTTTTTATTAACTAGAATTTTTTTTTGATCTAATTCAAGTGGAATCAACTCGATGGAAGCTCATTAACATGCTCTAAAAAATAACAGAATTTTATTGTTATTTGCCACAAAGGACTTCCAAAAATCTAGATTTGGGAATAAGCAAACTAATCCAAGTAAATCAATGATTACTATGAACATGAAAATTTGTTCCAATGATGAAATGATGCTTCTGATCCTGCAAAATAACTTAATTCAACCATTTAACGCAATCCTACAATAAGAAATCATTAATATTAAATGCATAAATAGAAAAAAGACAAGAACAAGAGATGCATGTGAATAAGAAATGAAGAGAAGAAAAGTAAATGATACAAAAGGGCCCTAGGGCTTCTGGGATGTCCAAGACCAAGGAAACACAGAGTCCTATGAAGGAGATCAATATTTAGAAGTTGAACATAACACTAATCTTCATTATTTTCATCAATACAATTACATCCCTACAAGAAATGACAGTGGAGCTGCAAAAATACGAGTTCTCTCCACAAGAGGACTAAGAAAAATCCACCCCTAGAGGAAAATTAGACTTGGTACTTATAAAAAAAATTTAGGAATCATTCCCCACCAAAATCCCTTAATTAGTGGATCTGGCTCCCAATACTAAGAATCTGCATTAAATGGTAGGGAACACATTCCTAGATTTTCCCAATCACTGGAGCTCCACAATCTATTCCATAATTCCATAATATCTTGTTGATTTATTATTTAATATTGATCCTCTTGTAGTAGGGAGTAGGTCACTAAATTATCTCCTCCAAATTTCCATAATCTGTGCAATATTCTCACAATATTCCACAAAAATAAATAATATTAGGCACAAATATGCAATTATCCATAAACCTTCCTAATGAACATATTAAGGCTAGAAATACATTATATAATGTACAAAGATAGTTTTAATGTGTTGAAGGATGGTCATATGGGCCTTAATTTATGTCTAATTTAGAGGCATGGGCCTTAATCTATGTCTAATTTAGAGGCCCATCATACCCCTTACTCAAAGTGTTGCTCATCCTTTGAGCAACTTAGTGACCTCATTGTGCCCCATTCATGGCCCTGGTGGCCTCTCTCTTGTGTATTCCTCAATCCTTTCTCTTAATAATACTCGTTGTAAGTTTTGCAAGGACAAGCAACAAAATGTAGTTGTTCTTTTCATGATTGTCTAACAATTTTTCCAGCAAAAAAAAAATAAGAACTTTCATCTTTGCAAGTGAACTATGTTGGCTTGTAGATCCATTACATTCATATCTTCTCCCTTAAAACATTCATTCCATTTTCACTTATTTTGCAAAACTATTTGTGCATAGACAAAATCACGGTGTTTCTTGAGACCATTAGCCTACCTTCTTCCCCTTATTCAATATGGGTTCTTGAATATTTTTCAGTTTGGCAAGGTCTTCCACATACCTTTCCAACCTTATGCTACCTATTTACACCATTTGGACACCTATGAAACCTTCAAAATGCCTTTAGATGAGAACTAGGACATCCTGTAGTAATTCCTATACTAACTATGGGAAACCCTGTAGCGGTTCCTGTAGTACTACAGGAAACCCTGTAGCAGTTCTTGTAGTACTACAAGAAACCCTGGTTAAACCTGTTTTGAACAGAAATGATAGTCTAAGCCTAGGGTAGGCCGTCAAGTTGACATTTCTCCCCTTTTTATAACATCTTTTAGGCCTTGGAAAAAATCTAGAAAGAGATGAGAGACCTCTTGGAAAGCCTCTTTTCATCACTTCAGTTTGAGTTCTATTTTGATGGTGAATTCCTTCTTGCCTTTTATTTCCTTCTTATTTTATTTTTTGGCCTAGATGATTTCCTAATGGCCTTGCGGTTCTATGTTTTGATTAGGTCTCTCTTAGGCACTACCATTTTGGGTTTTAGCACAATTTGTTCCTTTCTCCCTTCTTGTAGAAGCATTTTTCCTTCCTGTGGTAGTCACTCCTTCTATTTCAGGGTCTTCTAACTATATGGGTGTGATGCGAAATGATGTAGAAGGGTTGGAGGATGGTGCTAGGGCTCAAAGGGAGTAGTCTAGGTTTGTGAAAATGGAGAGGATGTGCTCAGTGTGTTTTTTAAAGAAATTTTTAGGGTGAGACAAAGTGTAGGGTTTTTTCTTGAAAAATATTATTTGTTTCTTATGAAATGGGATGGATAAATGATGGACAGATAGTGGATATGAAGTGGATGGAGGGATTGGAGTGTTGTGGTGACTTGGCCTTTGCAGAAATTTATTCTTTTAACTGTTGTCCCCATTCCCCAAAATCATCACTCTTCCTAATTTGGCTTTTCCACATTGCATGAGTGAAGGAGTGAGCTGCAATTAACTAGTTGAAGGTGGCTGAGACTGCTGGCCCATTCTTAGCTTATAAAACCTCATCTCTCATGCATTGACAAAAAATTTCTAACTATAATACGCTCAAGAGAAGAGGTCAAGTATTGCATACATGTACCTACCTGATGGTTGTTGGAGATGCACATATGTTGCTGCTAAGTTGATGATCAATCCATTGTCCTCTAGAGGTGATGATTTCCTTTGTTTGCTTCTACATAGGTCTTCATAGCTTGATGATTCTAAACCTCTTTCTTCTAGTTACTATGAGCAAATTATCTTTGTCAAATTCAGCCTTCTTAGAGTGTTGGGCTTGACCATGGGGGATGTTCACCTTCCTTATACCTTATTCCACCAATAGGCACCTTTCCCACACTTTATTTCACCTTCCATACCTTCTTATAGCTTTCAACCTATTTCCTGTAGTAAACTAGGACTCTTGTAGTACTACAGCAAACCCTATAGTAGCCTTGTTTTTTCCATATATCCAAAATGGTAGAATGGATTGACCTGAAATTTTATGAGCATGTTTTCATCACGTTTATGCACCTCCCCATAAAAAAAGAATTTGGCCAATGGATTCACTAATCATGAGAAAAAATAAAAATGGTTGAAGTTGATGGAGATCGATTTCTTGGAAACCGTGCACTGGAATTTGCTAAAATTTCTTGGGCATGTTAACATCATCAATATGCATCTCCCCATGAAACAACTTTGTAAATGGATGCACAAATACCAAGAAAATTCAGAAATGGATGTAGGTGATGGAGGCTGATTTCTCAAAAAATGTGCATTGGAATTTGCTGAAATCGCTTGAGAATGTTACCATCATCCATATTCATCTCCACTTGAAACATCTTGGAAAATGGATGCATGGTTTGCAAGATATGACAAAAATAATTTTTTCTCTATGTATTTATGTTTCCTATAGTAAAACAAAGTATTCACGTAGTATTTTAAAACAAAAAGGGAAATGAATGGGAAAAAGTTGGGAATGATGGGTGGATGGTGGAAATAGATGAGGGTGATGGATTGACATGGTGTTGGTCCTTCTAGAGCATTTGCGAAAAGGAGGAGAAAGTCCAAGTTTGACTTACTTTGACTAGAATTTTGACCAACTTTTTCTTTCTTTTGGTGCCAACTTGTTTTTGTTGCTTGCATATATTTGAGAGAACCTACACTCATCAGAGAGGTACATGGAGCAAAGATGTTTTATTTTTTTCCCTTTTTTTTTTTATTCTAGGCCTATTAGCCACCTCAGTGAAGTTTTCAACTAGTATGTCTACCTATGCGCCTTAGAGGAGGTTTTCACCAAAGATTTTTTCTTTTTTTCTTTTTTTCTCTTTTTTCCAACCCATTGACCACCTCATGGAAGTTTTCAATCAATGAACCAATCTTAGGCACCTCAAAGGAGGTTTTCACCTAATATTTTATTTTTTCTCTTATTTTTCATTTTTCATTTCTTTTCCTATCCTACTCTACTTGAAAAAAAAAATCATTTTCAAGTGTAGGAATAATTCCAATGGAGCCAAGTGCACATCAAGATGACATATAAATTGATGTGTAGGTTTGTAATATATGATTTGACATGTACTTGAATTTCAGAGACCAAATGCTTTGACTTTGAAAATATCAAGCACAGTTGAAAAAGAGAGTGATGCTCCATGTTGTTGATTTTCTTGAACCAAACTTCAATATAACTTTGATGCCCTTGGTTTGCTTGCTTATATGGATCATTCTTCATGTCTTCTTCTACCGTGACCTTCGAATCTTGCTCTTTTTGCTAATTGTTCTCTTTTTACAATGAGGGAGATTTCTCAATATATGATTTTGATGTTTGTGGAGGTGGATGGTAGTGATAACATGGAGTTGGGTATGGAGGATATTGAGGAAAATATTGAGGATATTGTGGATGGGTCCCATAAGTTCTTTTCCAACCTTGTTGCCAAGATTGGTTTTGGGGTTGAGATGGCTACAGTTTCCAAGGAAAGGGAGTGTTCCAATTACTTTGAGATGGATGTGCATAATCTTGAAATTGTGAATTAGGCTCTTGCCTCATATCAGGTTGAATAGGATGCCATGGTCCTCTTTGAGATACATAACATAGATGCATTGGCCATTGACTTGCTCCATTGTCCTCTTGGTAAAAGTCCTTCAACCTTTGTAATGAGGGGAAATATTTAAGATCATGTGATTCTACATGGAAAACACAATATCAACATCTTCTTTTTGCTCATTTTGTATTCTTAACTTTTTTACTTGTTCACTTAGATTGCTACAAAATTCTATTTTAAAGTTATCAAGAAAGTTTCCAAGTTTATCTCGACTTATCGATCTTGATGTTGATTGACTTACTCTTACCCTTCCGATTGATATGTGCTTGCATGTTTCACAAATTTCTTCAAATGATAACAGACATATATCACCTTTACTCATGAGATCAAGGAGATCAATCCATTCATCCCTAATTGTTCTAAGTAAGAGGGTTTTTAGTGTGTTGGGTCCTAAATAATGTAGTTTTTCCCTCTTAACATATACATGAACCTCTCTATTAGATCCTCAAGGATCACATCTTCTTTTCTTATGCATTCTAAAGATTTATTCTTTAAGATCATGATCTTTATATTTTTCTAGAAATATCTTTTGCATCTCACTCCATGATCTTCTTGAATTAGTCCCTAAACTCATGAACCATTTAAGAGCTTTATCCTTCAATGTTGCTGGAAACAATCTCAATTTTTGAGTGTTTAATAAATAACCCTAAGATATACAAAGGATTTCAAATTCAAAGAGAAAGGTTTCCTGATCCTCTGACTTTAGACCATGAAATTTTGGAAGAAAAAATGGAGAGATGTTCTTCATGTGCAAACTACCATTAGTATCTTGAATGGGAAATCTGAGAGGATATTCCTCATCGTCATCATCTACATCAATTTATTCTACATGCTTTCACATCTCTTCTTCTTCTACCTACGAAAGTGAATGGTGATGTTGTTCTTACTGCATCACATGATCAAATGGAGAGGTGGGTTGGTGTTGGAGAATTTTTTTGTTTATATGATTGAATCAAAATGCTAATGCAACACCCTTTTCTATTTTTGAAATGAAATATTCCTAATGCAAATTATTTTTTGTTTTTTGCAAAAAGTAAAAAGAAATGAATCAACTAGGGAAGAAAACAATGCATAGTTTGACACCTCCACAACAATGGTGCCAAAAAGTGATGAGCTTCAGTATTTCAACAAGGATGTTGCAACTCCCAATGATACCAACTTTAATTATCAACCTGGGGTTCATACAAACTTAATAAGTATCGACACTATATGTGTAGCATACAATGTGTCCTTCCTTTGATGTCATGATGTAATGGAGTGAATGTAATAATATCATATCCTAAACTAATTGTAGAAAATAAAATGCTTGAAATGGAAGCCTTAACCTATTGCAAGAAAGAAAATACAAGGAAAGAAGCATATTCTAATTGCATAAAGTAAATATCAAGAAATAAATGTCAATCATTCTATAAGGAGTTATAATTCATAGAATAACCAACCAAATAAAATCCAAATTTGATGGGAATTTTTTTTTTATTGAATAGGATGTATTAGGTCTCCATTACAAGTGGAATCACTCAAGAAAACCTCTATTAATCTATGCCAAAAAATGGCAGAAAATTACTAGCCTAAAATCTAGAAATTCGAGAACTAGTGAGTTAGTAAATCTATCAAATGCATAACCTAATCAATTGAAAATGCAATGGGGTAATTTTATTATTAAATAGAATTAATTTTTCATATAAATCAAGTGGAATAAACTCAATTGAAACTCGTTAGCATGCTTTAAAAAATAGCAAAAATTTACTGTTATTTGCCACAAAGGACTTCCAAAAATCTAGATTTGGGAATAAGCAATCTAATCCAAGTAAGTCAATGATTATCATATATTTCCAAAGGTGTTCTAATGATGAAATTATTCTTGTGATCCTGCAAAATAACTTAATCCAACCATTTAACCCAATCCTACAACAAGAAATCATTAATATTAAATACAAAAATAGAAAAAAAGACAAGAACAAGAGATGCATGTGAATAAGAAGTGAAAAGAAGAAAAGTAAATGATACAAAAGGGATACGGGGCTCCTAGGATGGCCAAGCCCAAGGAAACTCAGATTCCTATGAAGGATACCAAGATTTAGAAGCTGAACATGAAACCAATCTTGATTATTTCCATCAATACAATTACGTCCATGTAAGAAATGACAGTGGATTTGCAAAAATACGAGTTCTCTCTACAAGAAAACTAAGAAAAATCCACCCCTAGAGGAAAATTCGACTTGATACTTATACAAAATGATTAGGAATAATTCCCCATGAAAGGGGGAATATTTCCCCACCAAAATCCCTTGATTAGTCGATCTGGCTCCCAATACTAGGAATCTGCATAAATGGAAGGGAACACATTCTTAGATTTTCTCAATCATTGAAGCTCCACAATCTGCACCATAATTCTAGAATATCTTGTTGGTTTATTATTTAATGTTGATCCTCCTATAGTAGGGAGCAGGTCCCTAGATTATCTCCTCCTCCAAATCTCCATAGTCTGCTCAATATTCTCACAATATTCCACAAAAATAAATAATATTAGGCACAAATATGAAATTATACATAAAAATTCCTAATGAACATATTAAAGTTAAAAATACAGTATCTAATGCAAAAAGATAGGTTTAATGTGTTGAAGGATGGTCATATGGACCTTAATTTAGTCTAATTTAGAGGCCCATCAATTTGTTGGTCTAAGTTAAATGGAAAACTCATAAATATTAAAACAACCTAACCACTAATAAAAGTGAAGAAGACTATGTTACAACTAAAATAAAATAAGGGAGGCATTGGGATATAATTATTTATAAGGACACTCTTACAGTAAGAAAAAAAATACTTTTCGCATGGTAGAGAGGCCTATGACAGTTATATGCCCAACAAAACTAGAGAAGTAACATTGTGAGGTGGAGGATCTGCACATAGAATGGAGTCAGATCATAGGAATCTTATGTGTATAGTTTGATAAAGCAGGTGTATTCATCAACTATTGATCACAAAATCAATACAATAAGCCTAAACCTAAACTGCACCTAGATTAATTGAACCAAATTCCTCAATTACCATGGAAACAACTTCAAACATGGTTTTCTTGAACATGGTTGTATTTTTGTTTTTCATCTAAATATGGTTATATAAGAGGATCCATTAAGTAACAAATGTATAATTCCAAAATGATACTAGTTAAAGTAAGTTCATGATACATCATAATGGTGAAAGTTTGTGATGTTTATGAGAAATGATATGAATGAGAATATTATGAGCCCAACCAATTAAAAACAAAATTTGAATGATGCAGGTTCCTAAGGCACCGAAGGAAAATATATTGATGGAAACTCGACATAACAAACTATGAAGAAATAAATTAGCAGCATGAGATTTATTGCCATAAAATAGATCAATAATATATAGAAAGTCAGAGAATTTATGATTTTACTCAAAACCAAGTTTGGCAAGGCAAGTGATTTATACTTAAAAAATCTCCAGAAGCCCAATAACCTCCAATTGTAATGGGGAACATGAACATTTCCACAAGTAAATAAGCAACCTTTGCCCCTCTCCACATTGGTATAGACGCAGGATGCTTGAGACTAGATGGCATAGTAGCTTGCATCTCAGATACAATTTCCTAGTCAATCTCATAGGCAAGAGAAATCACTGATAAGGTAAGCTATCAACATGTAACCTTCTCTAGACAATATAGACAAAGATAAGAAATCATAAGGAAACACAAGTCTGTATTGCTACAAAATCACAATACCTTTATTTCCAGAGAAGGATTGTGAAGGATTGTGACCCTTGAAGGGAAAGAAATAATTATGTTGTTGTAGTATCTGTCTTGGACTTTAGGTTTTCACAAGATATTCCCAAGTGTATAGGTTTTCTTATGGAAAAACCCCAAACCATAGTGTATTAGGTAATTGGAGTTATAACACCTATAAGGTAGAGTCTTGAAATGGAGTTAAGATTAGGCATCTAGGAAAAAATAATGCAAATGGATACAAAAACCAAATATCATTCCATTATAGTAAGTGGATACGAAAACCAAATATCGTTCCACTATAGTAAGTGGATTGGATCCACAAGTTGGGCCACAAACTATTTGAAAAAACAACTTCATTGTCTCTCCACCAATCAGTATCATGGAAGTTGCCATCTCAACTTATAGATAAACAGTTGGAAACATAGTCAACCATATACCAAGCCTCTCCCTTGAAATGTTTAAAGACAAATTGGCATCCATGAATTCCTTCCATATAGGATTATTATATCCAACATTAATCTATACTATAAGCTATTAGGTCTACAACAAATATATCTAACTCAGATGTTTATACCTAAAATTGAAGATTGTGTGGACTTTGCAGTAGAGATAGCAATCCACATTTTGATATACAACTAAAACAAACATGTAGCTTAAGAATAGTAATAAAGCAACCTAGATATCAAGATTGCAATTGCAGAAACTATCTATCATTATTACCAAATGCAGCTTTTGCAAGCTCCACATATTTGTTGTAGCATTTCTCGGGAACATCTTCATGAAGCATGATAAGAACCCACAAAGTGTAGAGTTATCACAGATATGTTATGGCTAGAGATATTATTATGCAACTCCTTTTTATCTTCATGGAAAATAAAGTATAAATCACAACAAAGTTGTAGAAGGAATAAACCCACAATGACACACTTATGTATTCATAGCTCTGAGAGGCACATTCTAAAACCAAGGTAGAGGTAGTAATATGAATAATTTTGAACCCCAACAGGTTAAAGGACTATTTAACCCCATCAAGTGGGTGAAAAAAAAAACATGTCCTTATCACTATGCAATAAACATGCCCTTTCCCCATATGAGAATATCACAATGCAACGTAATCAGATTACATCACTCAAAAAATAACCCTTCAGCTCAAAAGTCATGGCTGAGGATTATTTTTTGTTCCAAAGTCAACCAAGACTTGAATGGAGCACCAACCACTTAGGACAACCCACTTTCACATGTAATATGGCCCTGGAGGAGCAAAATGTGTCCCTAGGGGATTTGAAATTTGGTGAGGATTGTGAAACACCCCTTATTTACCATTTATCCAAGATCTGATAGTGACACAGTCTAAAATATTCACCATGACGTAAATATAAATATGATATTGTTATTGGCCCCACAATTTATCATTACATTTGTAATAACTTAGACTCATTTTAGTAAATGGTAAATGGAGACAGTTGAGAACAAACCTGATTATCCCAAGAAGTGGCCACCAAATATGTAGATTCCAGACTAAAAGAGAGCCTTGAGATATTATCATTTTGCATTGCATGATTTGAAAAACAAATAATTTACGAAGATAATCATCTTATTGTGCTACTTGATTCATAAAGATGATGTAACACTATTCTGCAATAGAATACTAGTAAAATAGTATAATATGACCCATGCATAAAATACCCAGATATAACAACAAAAATAAATACAATGTCTAGACTCTAGGAGATCAAATAATTTTTCTCATGCTCACCTATAATAATTCTACATGAACATAATGAAATTGGTTTCTATATAAAATAAGAATGCTAAGAAACTCAATGGGATTGAGGTTGATGGCCCTTTCTAGTCATCCTAAAACATCCACGGGGCACATGGAGGTAGGGGTTGGACTTGTGGCTCCCAAAGATTAATATTTAGCGCTCATCTTACAAACCAAACCAAACCCATGTTCTCATTAAGCCCTAGGAAGCAGTGATTTTAAACCATTGTCCAAGGTTCCATTCTTAAGGGCTTTACCAGGATTCTGTAGGGGATCTTGGAGGTAGATGTTAAAATTTTGGCACATGGATGTGAATACCAAGCGCATGTGTGACAAGCCCAAGCCCAATCCTTAATTCTAACGTCTCCTTGAAGTTGGGGAAGAAAAGAGCTCAACACTATTGGCCAAAGTTTCATTCCCAAATGCTTTACCAGAAAATAATCAATGCACATGGAGGTAAGAGTTAAAATTAGAGAACATATTTCATATTACATACCCTAGCCCACCCCAATGTTCCCCTTAAGGCCTGTGGAGTGGGAGATTGACAACAACTACCTAGGTTCCATTCCCAAGGGCTTTACCCAACAACTTAGGGGTAGCCTTAGGGCACCTTGAGGTAAGGATCAAAATCATGAAAACTTGACATCAAGGCCATGTGTTTATATTAAAAATTCAACTCCACCTTCATGTTATGGTTTTTCATGAAATGGTAATTCAAGTCCACTTGATTCTACTTGAGATAAATTGTTTTGAAAAAGATGTTAACGAAGCCAATTTTTGTGCTATATTGTCATATGTATCAGGGAAAGACATTGTTTTGTGCAGGTCAGAAACAAAGCCCCATCCCTTGATAAAGTTCCACTTGTATAATTCTATATCAACAAAATGGGGGCATAAATGAAACTTTTTTCCAAATACGTACCTTAAGATAATTGAGAAATTATATACTACTTCAAATGTGAATAAATTATTCCTCGGAAAACATCTTTGAAGGACTTACAATGAGATGGTGATCTTCATACACGTCTTGTGTTGTAAATTGTTTATTGGCATGGGCCAATTGACCTTAAGAAAGTGAAGCCAACCTAAGTCATATACTTTGAAACATGGTGCATAATTTTATTATAAAAGGGATAGTCAGTGATAGGTTGAAAATGACAGAATTGTACATTAGGCATGTTTTTGGAGCCTGTGACATGCTCCATATTTACAGGAAGAAAATAACAGCAAAATAATTACATACCTGGAAGGATTTGTTGGGATTGTGAGGAATTTTGGTAGTATTAATGGTGTCGAAGGTAGCAACCATTGAACTCTTTGATAATTGACTTTTCTAATATAACGAATCATGATAGAATGCATAAAGTTGCACTTATGATGGTCTAGAATCCCTCAATCCTGCCTCATTCAAAAGGTTGCAGAAACTATCATTTTACAAAATCTGTCAAAGCATGTTTCAGCGGATTTTTTTAATAGCCAAAACCCTCAAATGTTCAGAAACAATAGGCTCTATGAATTTTCATGTACAAGTTTCCCTAGTCTCGTGCCTTAGATTTTCCTCCAAATGATAACCATCCAAAGTTCTAATGTTTAACATACATCCATCTTTCTTCTCGATTTTTTAATATCTATTTTGCAATGGTCTGGGCTCCAGGTCATCTTGTATTCCCTTGGGGCCAAGTGAGGTGTGAAGGCTTCTCAAAACAACCTTAAAAACCACAATGTTGGCCTTTTGAGCATATAATCCCCTTATTCGAGTTTTACGCTCCTGTTCATTTATTATGATAAATGGCCTCCTAAACTCATCAAATGCCAATGCCCTGTAAATAGTAACAGAATGTAACAAATATATTAACACATAAGCATACAAGTGTGGCTAGATAAAAATAATGGATTTTAATCCAGAGATCAGAGGTGCGTATACGCCTCTCTATGTGGAACATTGAATGTGGGGTCAAAATTCATTGAAGTTAAAAATGGAACATAGCACCGTGAACGGAATGAAGATATGATGTTGGAATTCAATATCGGGTATACTACTATGGTAAAACTAAATCCCTCCCACCCCTCGCCCCTTTTTTCATCCATTTGTGAACTTTCCAACCAAAATGGAGAATCATCTATCTTTTCTCTGAAATATTGTTTTTTCTCTCGTACTATGAAAAGAAAATAGATATGGAATTATGGTTGGGAGGGATTTTGTAAACAAAATTAAAACTTAACTTCTTCAAAATGTTAAAATTTTCGTGATAAAAAAATATACATTATTGCAAATTTTCATGGTGAAACATAATATACTATTAGTCCCCAAATTTGTTCTCTTCTTTCCATTTTCCCATTCCTAAATCATAACCATTTACCACTGTTTTACCTCTTTTATACACCCTCATCTTGCACCAGTTCAAGAATGGTGACATATTTCGTATGCACTTTATTTTTCATATTTCTAATTCAACTTAGCATTAATTAATTAATTATTACATGATTGATTTCTTATAATCACTCTTTGTAACTTATTGATATCTCCAATGTTTATTTGGTAGTCAAAGTACTTACCGTGACCACTGATCCTAGTGCAGGATCAGATCTTGCACCAGTGCCAGCACAACAAATCCTTACAGCAGATCCGGACCTCTTGATCACTGCCTCGTATTGGGTAGATTTAGCTACGATAGCAAGATTGATCCAAAGGAAACTGAGATTGAATTTATGAAGAACGAACAACTGGAGATTGGCTATGACCAGTTTTGTTAAATTGTCTAATTTTGAAGGCCGAAAGCTAAATTCTGCATATGGTTATGTAATTGGTTAAATGATCTTTTTGGCCTTTGGCCAAAGATATATATAATGAAGAATGTAAATAGGACGAGATAGTTTTTGATAGAAGTTTTGTACAGAACAGGGATACAGCCAGAGAGGTGGTAACAAGTTGTTGTATTTTGTTATTTCCCGAATTTGGGCTCGACTATGTATTCACGCATGTATTTTCCTACGTGAATGAATAAGAACGGAACTCCACCTCATGTTTTATAAATTGCATTTCTATGTTTGAAGCTGATGAATTGATTAAAGTATTGAGCAACATTTTCATTTGAAAGGGAAATGCATTGGTTGGCTAGGGCCCATCCAACCTAGCACATTTACCCTATTTCCTGTTTCTTGTAAATTGTGTTTATATTGTCAAGTGTGGTTTAATTTCAAGCACATGCATTCCTGCCTGAGTGAAAGTGGATCCGTGGTGTGAAGTAGTTAAATTTCCTTTTCCTGCACCTAATTTTAGACTGGTTTTCCTGCTTGATCCAAGCATGAGAAATAAACCTACACCAATGCATTTTGGTGTGATATTCCTTTTTTGCAGTTCTATTTGGCTAGTTTTCCCCACCTGGTCCAAGCAGTAGAAATGAACCTGTACCAGTGCACGTTGGTGTGATGCAGCAAGCCTTTCTAGTTTACTTCCCACAATTTTTCTTGCTTTCATTAAATAATCTATGATAGGATAAATGTATATGGATTATTTATTTATTTCTGCACTCTATCAAAATCAAAAACATTCATTTTTATGTGTGCAATTTGATTTAACAGTGTAATAGAACTTACAGTAACTAAACACTTATTTTAACAATTAAATGCTAAGTGCAAGCAACTCTGATCTGGTGCAAGAACTAGTTTCTTGCCACAATATCTGAGTGCTTTGAACCTAGAAAATTTCAATCCCTTGCAAGGAGTAAAACACCTTTAGTAAAGACACCATTTATACCCTCTGCATAAACCTTTGTTCCTGCACTAGTGCAAGCAGACTGTGATAGTGAAGGACATATTAGTGCAAGAAGGAAATCTCTAAAGGACTAGGTTTAAAGGGCGCATCTGATGAGATTGCTAAGTGTCTCTACTAAATAAAAACAGAGACTCAGTAGCTAAACAATAGTTAGCTAGAGTGATTTCCCCTTTATTTCTAAATCCCTTTTGCAAATGTATCCTTCCTTGTTCCAGTCTTAGATTATTTTGATGGCTCAAGTTTCCTTTTTCTCTTTTTAGTTTGATTCTGTAATCTTTCCTTTAAAGAAAGTAGGGATCTATACTAGAAATATTCATACCATCTCTGGCATTGCCTGTGTTTCGTCTCTAAGTTTACGAATCCCCCATGTTGACAATTTAAGTGTTGAGGAGTTTGCTTAAGTGTAATTCTTGCACCCAACATATACAATATTTTATTTTCACTTATATCATATTATAGTTGTATTTGAGAAACTAATGGGATCTTATATGTTTTTAATGGTGTTTAAAAACATTTATGGTTGGCATTTATCATAATAATAATAATTTAATTTTAAGGTTATGGTTTCTATGCAATAATTTTGTTGTTAAATTTTATGAAGGTAGAGATTGAGATGTGGGAAGCAAACAAGTGTTCTTAACTTGGTTGCATTGAAAAAATTTAGGTTTTCTTGCATATTAAGTGGGTGCAAACAAAATATAGTATATAGTAAGTAGATTTAATAGTTAAAATCAAGTGCTAGTTTCTTAAAAGTCATGTGCCAAATTTGGAAGGAATATGGTATGTCTCTTTATTTAGGTTAAATATATTCAAATTATTTCGTGAATGGGGTTGTAAGACCCTATGTTTTCATCTTGAGAAAATGGAGTCTTGTCCTAGTCACCTTCATAGTTTAGGTTGTCATAAGGAAAGTACAGACTTTGCCTTAAGATGTGAGCATTTCATTTTAAGCAATATGATAAAGTGGTTTCAAAGAGACATTAAAAGAGGGAATGAACATGCACATTTTGGACGCTAGGGTTATGTTCTACTTTAGGCATGGGTGCAAATCTAATAAGACTCTAACAAGGGTTGAAGAGGTCCAATAGTTAGAGAGGTTTGGGGATTGTAGTGTCACCAAGAGGTCTAGACAATTAAGCTAAACACCATAACAAGTTGTGAAGAAAAAATATTACATTTGACAAGCTACGTGAAGCAAACATGGTAGTGGTACTAATACATCCATTGATTGAAGTTGATAACCTATCCTTGGTGCTACCACTTTCCAAGATGAAAATAAATGTGAAATATATGTGTATAGATATGCATGAAAAGTCAAGTCTTTAACTAAAGGAAACGTGTCCTCTACTAATTAATTAACACTTCTCCTTATAGTTATTTTTCATAATGTATTTGACCTAGTTGTAAGCCCACTCCCATTTTGGATAATTTTTCAGCCTTTGAATTGAATTACCTATGTATGTGATCAAAGCATATAACCTTGAATATTATAATTAACTCTATAACTCTAATCGTCCAATAATCCAATAAAGAAGTTTTTAAGGAAGTATAATATTTCAGTCAATCTACAACAACCCTTGAATCCCCTATCACTTGTAAGTTTAGATTGCCAAAGCGACACAATTAAAATGGCTAACATAAATGACTACTTTGTTATCACCAAAAAATTGATCATCTAGACTAATTTACTAGATGGATCGAAGTACACCATTTGAAGCCAATTTTACCATAGTAAAATTGCTTTCTATTGGGTTATGTTATATTGTTTCCACAACTAGCCACCCTAGTAAACTAGGTGGTTAGAGGGGGGGGTGGAGCCCCCTCTTTGTTGCACAGATTGCACAGTGGGGGGGTGGGGGGGGAGGGTCACAGGAGGTTTGAGGGGGGTGGGTAGCCCCCCTCTAAGGGGTCTGAGGAAGCACCTCGGGGAAAATTTTTGTTAGACCCTATATTAGGTTGGGCAGACCTACCTATGGTTTTGGATAGGATGGTTTTCGGTCCATGGTATTGGATGCTTCGACATGTACAAATATGTATTGTAACATTGAAAGGAAAATAATGAAAAATCAAGTTAGTAGTCCTGGTTTTACGATCCAGGTGAAAATTTCTGTGTATATGTGCTTTATGTGTTATGCTCTCGCATTGTTTATTTTATGTGTTTTAGAATTTGGATACAGGTAATTTTTGTATCAGGTTAAAACCTACATTTGGTATCAGCGCCAGGTTTGGCTTCAAGGGGATGCCTTTGTTGTTGAGGGGTTTCACTCGGGCTTCTGGTAGATCCTGTTCATTGGGAGATCTACGGGATCAATTTCGGTGGTGAAAGAAGATGGCGAGCAGTGGAAAGATAGAGATCGAGAAATTTAATGGTCAGAGTTTTGAGTTATGGAAACTCAAGATGGAGGATCTATTGGTAGATAAATATCAATGGATCGTAGTAGATCCAAGTACTAAACCAACGGGAGTGTCCAATGAAGAATGGAAGAAGTTGGATCAGAAGGCAAAGAGAACAATACGATTGTGTGTCTCAGATTCAGTATTGTTGAATGTATTAGGGGAAGCTATGGCTAAGGCTTTGTGGGTCAAATTTACTGACTTTGTACCAATCTAAGTCTCTGGTGAAAAAATTGTTCCTACGGAAAAAGCCGTATAAGCTAAGGATGAAAGATGGAGACTCGGTGATAGAGCATATGAACAAATTTAATATTGTGGTAAGCTAGTTATTACCTATTAATATTAAAATTTCAGATGAAGATAAGTGCATCAGTTTGTTGTGTTCTCTACCAGATTTGTGGGATAGTCTAATTATTGCAATAGGTAATAATGCAACTGCTTTGTGGTTTGATGAAACAGTCTCATCCTTGCTGATAGAGGAGATGAGACGAAAGAATATGGAGAGCCAGAATGGTGATGCCTTGTTTGTACAAGGACAGTCCCAAAATAGAAAAAAAAATAATTCATCGAGTGGGAGATCTAAATCTAGAGAGAGATATAAATCTTTAGGAAAAACTATAAAGGTGTGCTGGAAATGCAAAAAGCAAGGGCAATACAAAAGGGAATGTAAATCTAAAGCTCCTGACAAAGGAAATGAATTTGATGATGATCCTTTTGTAGAGGCAAAAACAAACTCAGATGAAGGTAGGGATGTGTACTTTACGTATTCAAGTACATAGATAGATCATGAGGCATGGTTGATTGACTCAAGTGCCTCCTTTCACTTCACTCCCCATAGAGAGTGGTTTTACGAGTATGAGAAATACGATGGTGGTGATGTCGTCATAGGGGATGATAGGAAGGCTAGAATCGTTTTTGCAGAAAAGTAAGGTCGAAGTTGCAAGGTGGAAGGGTTAAAACACTTGTGTGTGTTTTACATATTCCTGCATTAGCCAGAAATCTGATTTCTGTAAGCAAGCTGGATGATGCAGGTGTAAAAATAGTCTTCAAGAAGGATACCTGCAAGATGGTTTGAGGAGCACTGGTATTGATGTAGGGAGTTCGGATTGGAACTTTGTACAAGTTGCAAGGTAGCACTGTTATTGATGGGTGAAATAGTTCTGTAGTTTCTGAAAGTGGAGCAGAAAATCTAGTGGTCTCTGGAGAAACGACAATGCTATGGCATCAAAGGCTTGGACATATTGGAGAGAAGGGCCTTCTAATACTTCATGGTAAAGGTATGGTAGAATTTATGACTAATAGTTCTCTGGATTTTGATTTCTGTGAAAATTGTGTATATGGGAAACAAAGTCGGGTGAGTTTCCCCTTTGGTGGTAAGAGGGCGAAACAAATATTAGAGCTTGTTCATAGTGATGTGTTTGGACCTGTGAAGGTTCCATCACTAGGTAAGTCTGTGTACTATGTATCATTTTTACATGACTTCTCAAGGAATACATGGATATATTTCCTCAAGAATAAATCTGAAGTCTTTGATAGTTTTAAAGAATTTAAGGTTCTAGTGGAAAACCAGACAAAGAAGAAGATAAAGGTGCTGAGGACAGATAACGGTGGAGAGTTTTGCAGCAAGGAATTTGAAGAATTCTGTAAGAAGTGTGGTATAGTACGATAGAAGACTACTCCATACACACCTGAGTAAAATGGAGTTGTAGAAAGAATGAATAAGATGTCGATGGAAAGGGTAGGAAGCATGTTCAGTGGTGCCATGTTAGGATAGTAATTCTAGGCAGATGTGGTGGAGACAGCATGTCACCTAGTCAACAGATCACCTTCATCAACGTTGGAGGATAAGACTCCACAAGAGGTATGGACTGGTGCAAAACCCTCTCTTTCACATTTGAGGGTATTTGGATGTGATGCATATGTAAATGTTCTAAAGGAGAAAAGAACAAAGTTGGATAGTAAATTTGAAAAGTGCATCTTTATTGGGTATAAGGATGGTTTAAAGGGTTATAGTCTTTGGAACCTAGTAACAAGGAAGGTTGTGTATAGTCGAGATATGGTGTTCAGAGAGGTGAAAAATGTTATTAAACATGAAGTCCCATCAAAGGAATCTAAGAAGATAGAGTTTGAGCTAAAGGAGGAAGAATCAGACTCTACAGTAGAAGAGGAATCAAAAGATGAAGAGTTGCAAACTCCGGTTGTGAGAAGATCAGTTCAAGAAAGAAGGCAACCAGAAAGGTATAGTCCATCTACTTTCCATTCAAATTTTTCTTTATCTATTACTGATAATTATCCCAGAACTGTGAAGGAAGCAGTAGATTCAGAGGATAGAAAACTCTGGAAAGAGGCCATGACTGATGAAATGGCATATTTGCACAAAAATGAGGCTTGGGATCTGGTGGAGTTGTCAGCTGGAAGGAAACCCATTGGCAGCAAATGGGTGTTCAAGAAGAAGACAAATGCAGAAGGAAAAGTGGAGAAATACAAAGCTCGGTTGGTAGAAAAAGGTTATTCCCAAGTGACGGGAATTGATTTTGGTGATTTTTTTTCTCCTATTTCTAAAATAGCTTCTATTAGATTACTTTTGTCTTTTGCTGTTGCTTTTGATTTTGAGGAAGAACTGATGGATGTGAAGACAACATTTCTCCACATGGATCTGGAAGAGGAGATTTACATGAAGCAACCTAAAGGCTTTGTTGTGAAGGCTAAGAAAGAAATTGTATGCAAGTTAAAGAAGTCTCTGTATGGGCTAAAACAGTCACCAAGGATGTGGTATCAGAAATTTGATACATTTATACGAGGACTTGACTTTACAAGAAACAAGGTAGATTTTGTGTGTATTTTAAATTAATTGGTGACCATGTTATTTATCTGGTCTTGTATGTGGATGACATGTTTCTAGTTAGAAATGACAAAGAAATTATCCAGGATTTGAAGACCTAAATTTCCTCCAAATTCGACATGAAAGATCTTGGTGCTACAAACCATATTTTGGGCATGGAAATTAAAAGATATTAGGCAAAGAAAAAGCTCTAGTTAAACTAGAGGAAGTATGTCGAGACAATATTATAGAGGTTTAATATGTAGGATAGTAAACTAGTGAATGTTCCTATTCCTATAGGTGTAAATTTATTTGTTGAACAGTGTCCCAAGACACAAGAAGAGGAAGAGGATATATCCCGCATTCCATATGCAGTGGGAGTATTGAGTAGGTTTATGTCAAAACCAAGGAAGGAGAATTGGACAAGAATGAAGTGGGTTTTCAAGTATTTGCGTGGCACTAGTGATTATGGTTTGTGCTTCCAAGGAAGACCAGGATTGGACAGATTTTTGGATATTTGTGGCTTTGTTGATGCACATTGGGCCAAAGATCTAGATTAGAGAAGATCTACAAGTGGGCACGTGTTTAACCTATTTGGACGTGCAGTTAGTTGGATGAGTAAGAAACAATTTGTAGTGGCATTATCAACTACAGAGGCAGAATACATGGTAGCCACTCATGCAAGCAAGGAAGCAGTTTTGTTTCAGAGATTGTGTTAAGTATGGGGTTAGTATAGGGAGCTATAAGAATAGACTGTGATAGCCAAAGTGCAATTTTCTTAGCAAACAACCCTGCTTACCATTCAAAGACAAGGCACATTGATGTTCAGTATCACTTTGTGAGGGATATGATAGAAGACAAAAAGGTGTTGCTGGTAAATGTGGACACCTTTAAGAATACTACAGATGCATTGACAAAATTTATGAGCTCTGAGAAGTTCTCTTGGTGTAGAGAAACAATGGGCATTGCAGGGTTGGATAAATGACTAAGCTCTCCCATGGAAAGAAAACAACAAGTGGGACAATGTTGGGTTGTGTTATATTCATTCCACGATTGGCCACCCAGTAATCCGGGGGGTTAGAGGGGGGTAGAGCCCCCTCTTTGTTGTGCCGATTGTGCAACAGGGGTTTGAGGGGGGCAGGTAGCCCCCCTCTACGGGGTTCGGGGCAGTGGCCTGGGGGAATTTTTTTTTGGACCCTATATTAGGTTAGGTGGACCTACATATGGTTTTATGCATGGTTTTCACACATGGTTTTGGACGCTATTGTTTTCGGTCCATGGTATTGGATGCTTCAGCATGTATAAATATGTATTGTAACATTGAAAGGAAAATAATGAAAAATCAATCTGGTAGTCCCAATTTTGGGATCCAAGGGAAAATCTCTGTGTATATGTGTTATGCTCTCACATTGTTTATTTTCTGTGTTTTAGAATTCGTATGCAGGTAATTTTTGTACGGGTTTAAAACCTACAGTTTCACTGTGAGAAATTACTTAATAAACCACATTTTTTAAGTGATTTATAGTTAAACCCATGAAGAATAATTAATTAAATCACTATTTATTTGATTTCCTTCTAGGAATAATTAATTAAACCATTGTTTGATTATTTTTCCTTGTCATATTTGACCCAATCATGAAAAATAAACAGATAAATCATTAATTATCTTATTTTTCTCCAAGAATAATTAATTAATGACTAATTAATTATCATTCTCTGTCAAATTTGATTAAATACCTTAGGAATAATTAAATAAATCCTTATTTGTTTATTATACCTTAACTAATTCCTTGAGTTGATAAATAAATCATTTATTTATTTATTATTTCTAAATAAAAGATTAAATACCTTTTTCCTCCTAAACAAATATAATAAAATATTCCAGGTGGTTATTACAAGAATGGGATCAATAATATTTTATTATTGCTCATTATTCGAAGATAACTCAATATTTTGTTATAAATAGAAGGGTTTTCCATTCATTATTTTCTTTTGATTATTTTCATTGTTGCTCTCATTGTTGTAACTCTGATTATTTTCATTGTCACACACCATATTTTTGCTCCCAGGTTTTACACATTATAGAGGAAAGAGACTCTAGACAAGCTGAAGATGTTTGAGGATAGCCAAGAACCCATCCCATAGAGGTGGACTGGTAACATTTATTTGTTCCCTTCGCGGGTGTTATAATAAAATTATTCTTTACATATCTGGTTTCCATTGGATGATTGGAGTTATTACTCTTTCTTTTTGTTGTTTAACTATGATTGTGTCATAGATCCAGACTTTGGCAGTTTTGTTTCTATCAGATGTTGCAGATCTAAAATATTTAGCAGCCATTTATATTGTTGATATTGTTTGTGACCTACAATCTTAAGTTGGTTCTTTTCATACATCATTGAGAAGAAAACACTACAAAAAAATTGGTGACTCCACTGGGTTTTATACTTCAGATCTAGAAACTTGGTCGATCTTTGGTTTTCAACTTAGGGTTTCTTCTTTTTTAAATTATCTTAATGTTTCCTATTTTTTTAACTCTAGATCTATTAAATTTCTGACTTTTGCAACCTTTTTGGTCGTTTTCGGAGGTCACAAGAATCAACCATGACAAAGACAACACTTTTTTTTGAGATTTTCTAACCAAGATCCACGGAGAAAAAATTACACCTTTTGGCCCAAAAAGTGTGATCTGGAGGCCAGAACACACTTATCAACCCAAAACATGCAATCCCTATAGAGAAATAAGTTAGTATTTGCGATTTTTGGGTTTTAGGGTTTTTCTCAGATTTGTTTCTTGGTTTTGTAAAGAGTTGTCTGCTGGGTTGTCTAACCTCTGTCTCACCCTGCATAGTCCTTGATCCACTCTGATTTACTCGTCAAAGTTGAATTTAGCCTCCCCTAGGGCTTCTAGTATATTTCCACCTTTCTAGGAGGATTTTAGTTAAGTGAGTAGTCTGAGTTTCTGCAGCACTTTCAGCCACATTTTCCAGATCTATACCCTTCTATTTTAGATATGTTAAGATAGGTTGTTACCATCCATAGTTTCACCTTTGAACTTGTTTGGTCAGTTGGCTTCGGATCCCATCGGTTTCCCTAGGTGTTTCACACATCTCCCTATCTTTTCACAGTGATCTTCATCTCTGGTTTTTTGCTATTGTTGCACCACTTTCCAGCATCTTAGTGTCACTTTCTTCCAGTCACACCAAAATTTAGATCTCTTGACTATTTTAGTGTATTTTCCATCAATTTAGCCACCAACGAGCACAATGTTTGCAAACCCAGTTTGCGTGGTGTTTAGTTAATTGTTTTTCTTTCCATTTTCTGTTATTAATTTCAGTTTATTTTCAACAAGATTTTTTATTTTTTACAATCATGATCTGGGCTTAATAAATTAATACACTTGCACACACAAGTACACCTTAAGTGAAGGGTGCTTGGTTTACACCTCCAAGCTAACACTTAACATAATAAATTTATCTCCCTTCATTGAGACAAAAGCTTATTGTTGACCTCCCTTCACCATTTCCATGCCGCGTGTGTCCTACCACCATTGCACCACCAAGGCATTTCTCGCGGAAACTATTAGGCCTTCACCCCCAGTTTCAGCTTGGGCATATTACCCCTCCCCGTCGGGTTCGAGTTCATAGCCCTCTGAGTCCCCACACCAACTCTTCTCTTGGTTCATCTAATTCCGAGCCTCCTTCACTACATATTGTCACCATGTTTGGACCCACAGATAGCACAGGAACCCAAATTGGTGTTGGCTCTGGCTCTATACCGATGGTCACATCAAGCAGACTGGTCTCAGGAACCATTCTAGCATCCCCCATGCTCTCATTTATGGCTGGGTTAATTCTACTGGATTTTAACCAGTTGATAAACGACCCCATACACCATGATGTTGGTTGGCCCTCTATGCTGAATAAGCTTCCCTCAGACATCCCAAAATTTGATGGTAATGCTGGTGAGGATCCTACCAACCATGTCCAATCCTTCCACATGTGGTGTTCATCCAACTCCATAATCGATGACTCCATTTGTCTTCAGCTATTCCAAGCGCCCTCACTGGGGACACTACAAAATGGTATGTAGACCAGCCCTCTGCATCTCATTCCATTTTCGTGACACTTGCTAAAGTGTTCATCTCATATTTCCAATTACCTCTATGGTATTACACTGGTATGGAGCTATTGACCACATTCCGTCAATCCTCCGCCACTCGCCTTTCTTACCATGTTTAAGAGTAGTGTCAAAGGAGGAGAACATGTCGTGCCCTGCCTTTTGAAGACCGTGTCTATCTAGATTGGTTTCTTAGGAGCCTTTTATCTTCCATTGGAAAATATGTCGCATCCCATTTTCCTCAGACCGAGGAAGAAGCTATCCAAACCACTCTAAGATATGATCTTATTTATGCACAATCTGGTTATGTCTATACCATCATTCTAGCCCTCCCTTGTCCTAGAAGTGCCAATGCATGGGGGCATCTAACATTGTTGATAGTGTCGTTGGATCTCTTTCACACTCTTTACCATATACTCAACATCGTTTTGGCTACCCGCAAGGGGGCACCAATTCCTCCAACACTTATGCCCCTCCTTCTAGCAACATGTTTCCAAGACCCCAACCCATCTACCAAATTGTTGCTCCTCCTTATACACATCCTAGTGCTCCAAAACCTCAAGAATTAGAGATGAAACCTCCCATGCATCCTCAGCCCCAACAACCAATACCCCCTTAGTGTCAAGTGTTTGCGTAGTAGAGTGTGACCAATCCCCAAAATTCGAAGAAAAATAATATGGGGAAGGGTAATAAGGGTAACTAGGGTAATCAAGGTAACCAGCCTAGTGAACCCTAGGGGATCCAACCTAACACCAACAACCAACAACAGGGTAGCCAACCCAAGCAGAACAAAGCTATTCGTATGGACAAGCCTTGTGCATTTTATGGTGTACATGGTCATTATACACATGAATGTCCTATCTTACCTCGGAAGTGCCAAATGTGGGAAGCTCAAGCAGCTTCTAGAGGTCAACAATCGCCTTAGAATCTTACGACATCTCAACTAGCAGTGCTCACAAATTCTTTCCCTTATCAAGGATTTATTGTTGCTCAACCTTAGCTAGGTCAAGCAGCTCATCCCCCCCCAACCTTTTGATCCCGGTGACTACCATATCCTTTATATGAACTCTAATGAGGTTAATCCCTCCAACATCAGCCTGCAAACTCAGTCGCGTCAATATGACAAGCCCTTGACTTTGTCTACTATCGAGTCCAAAACTAAAGTATCTACTAAGCCTCTTATGACACAAAATGGTCCTTTACAAATCCACCAACCTAAGGTTGAGGCCATTCCTAAGATCCCAAAGGGACCATTACATCATAATGCATCTTCTAACAGAGTTGCCCATACATACAGTATAGTAGACGACTTGGCGCAATCACCTACTGCCATGTTGACATTGGAAGTTGTCCAGTTGTGCCCATCTCAAAAGAAAGCTCTACTAACTACCTTGGGTGTAGTATATCCTTCCGACGATCGTTTGATTGTCTTCACGGTTGATACATCAGAGCACCCCCCATTTCTTTCATCTATTGCTTTCCAGATACTAGTTAGAGTTCGTAATGTCATCATATCCCAATACATTATTGACAAAGGTGCATCCACCTCTATGATGTCCACTACTGTTTGGAAACAACTTAAGTCACCCGAGTTGTCCCCCTCCACCATCACCTTGCGTGCTTGGGATGGACACTCGTCCCAACCCTTTGGCATGTACCACAACTGTCCAGTGACCCTTACAGGCAAGACTTTCCATGTCAACATTGAATTCATTAATGCCCCTTTGGATTACAACATTCTCTTAGGTCATAGTTACACATATGCCATGTTAGCCATCGCGTCTGCGGTGTTCCACAAGATGTGCTTCCCCCATGAAGGGAAGATCATTACCATTGATCAATTGACTTACTACGAGCTAACATCCATGACTTCCCCAGAGTCCATTATCTCATCAATGCCCAACAAACAGCCTTCAATCACTAGTGTTTCACCCCGAGTCTATAAAGATTCCTCATCATTGACTACTTTCCCTGGCCCTCCCCCTCCTATCTCAGAGCCTAACTATATGAGTGTTTGCATGTTACAAGCATCACAGCCTACCCTTAAGTAGTCCAGTACACTTGATCAACAACTAGCTCCTCAACACCGTACTGTTGCTCTTCTAGTTGAACCCTCTTGACCCACCCCCTTATGTTTCCACCAGAAACCGTTCCTCTAGGTCTCAACCATCTAGGATTTATTCCCAGGACATTACCCTGTAGGCCAGATACCTTTCTTATTCCCCCCTCCGGGAATTTTTTTTGTCCCTGTCATGGCTTCACTAGTCTTTCCTAACATGACTCTATGGATCCTAGTATGGTACATCGATCCCCCTACGAACATTCTGCCCTTCTAGCCAAGACCTTATCATGCTTCGACCCAGGTACAACCAGTCCCCATGAGCCTTTTTGTTGCTTCAGTTCCATAACAACCTCAACAGGAAACAACTGATGTTGCAAAAGCACCTAGCTAAGGGGGAAAGCTAAAAGGAAAGAATCAAAAGACAAGGCTCTCCAAGCTCCTCCAGCACCTAAGGCCCCAAAGTCGTCACCTCTGTGCACTTTGTGTAAAGTTGTTAGGAACGCCACTAATAATTGTCCCAAGCTTCCTCAACTTAAACCTTTGGTTCATGAAGCATTCCCTGAGTCAAATATCCTGGAAGTCCATGTTAACTTACCGATCCCACCAAAGAAACTCAAAATGCTATTCTGTTAAACACACATGGACAACAAAGGAATATGAAGGATAAATCATGAGAGTACAATTTTTATTAACAAGAGATATACGTTTATAGTACATTATGTGATCGTTGGGTTTCACATCCCAAGGTCTCTTGGACTTCTTTTGTCCATTCAGCTTCCACACTAACCCATTGAGGATTAGGTGTCCAACATTCCCCCCCTTAATCCGAAGGGTTATGTATGAGTCCAAGAAGAGAGATGTAATGCAAAATGTACAAAAATGCATGGCAACACTAGGCTAAATGTGCTCTCTGAAATGTTGGTATAAAGGGCGGTGGTTTAAGGATGACCTCCAACACTGGAACGCTTAATGCAGTTCCTGGAACTCTTCCAAAACTGGCAAGAAGCTGAAGTCTTATGCTAGAGGAAGTGCTCCTATTGTTTTGAAGAGGGAAACCTTCAACCAATAAAGGGAGGTCTCACCCCGCA
>APFE031286654.1:133626-189919 GCA_000404065.3 Pinus taeda
AATGAATTTCTCTCTTTTTTGAAGTTTGACATGGAGAGCAGAGGTATAAGGCTTGACAAGGAGGATAATATGACTATTGATGGAGCCATATTAACTGCAGATAGTCATGGTGACAAATTTCAGTGTAACAGTCCATACTTTGGATGTGATACCAATGAATTGGTATCTCGAAATGGAGCTGTGCCATGGCATCATCGACTAGTATGATCTGAAGGAAAGCTTCATATTGACCTTTAGTTTTGAAGATGGTTTTCAGTGTATCAATGATGCCCTTCAGGAAATCAGAGTAGGAATTTTTCAGACACCAAATGAGCTAATGACTTGGGTACAACCTGATTGGAATGCACACACGTAATATAATGCTATAATATGACCATGAAAGAGGGTGACGAAGATCCGCGCAAAATTAACATCCCTGAATCATAAGGAGAATATGAGGTTCCAGGACTAGAAGTTGAGATACCTCAAATAACACAGCCTGTTAAGATGAAGAACGTTAATATAGGCTCAAAGGTGGAGCCCAAATTCCCGTGCATCAGAGATTACTAGGATGAGGATACAGTAGGTAAGCTCACCGAATTACTGCATGAGTACTAGGAGCTATTTTTGATGAATTTCACTGAGTTAAAAGGCATTGTAGGTGATTTGGGAGTAATGAGGATCACTTTGAAGCCATATGCAAAACCCGTAAAACAACAAACATATAGGCTAAACCCAAAATACAAAGAGAAGGTGAAGGAGGACGTTAAGAAGATGGTCACAGCTCGAGTAACTGAACTTGCGGAAGAATCCGAATGGGTGAGCCCGATGGTAGTGCAGGAGAAAAAGACTAAGGGAGACATAAGGATTTGTGTCAATTTACGAAAGTTGAATGACGCATGCATACATGACCCATTCCCAACACCTTTCACTGATGAAGTTTTAGATCACATGGGAGGACAAGAGGCCTACTTCTTTACAGATGGTTTTTTAGGGTACCATCAAATTAAGATCATGCCGGAAGATAGGAGTAAGACCATGATTTCTATTGAATGGGGATCGTTTCCGTATATAGTCATGCCATTTGGGTTGAAGAATGCACCTATGATATTAGCCATAGTTTTCGTCGGAACGATTAAATAATACATCCACAAATTTATGGAGGTTTACTTTGATGACTGGAGAGTATTTGGACTATTAAAGAAGCATATTTCGAGCCTATGCTTGATATTGGATACCTGCAGGAAATATCAAATCTCGTTGAACCTGAAAAAGTGTATCTTTTGTGTACCATATGGAATATTACTGGGACATGTTGTTTGCAAGTAGGGGCTGATGGTGGACCCTACAAAAAATGTTGTTATTGTCAATTTGGATTTGCCGAATAATGTAAAGCATCTATGCGTGACTCTAGGGCATACTAGTTATTATCGGAAGTTCATAAAGGCCTATGTGCAGATCATTGTGCCAATGGAAAAATTACTGAAGAAAGATGTCACCTTTTGTTGGGATGATATGTTGAAAATAGCAACAACAAATGTTAAAAATAACATCTAGAAATTCCAATTTAATTTGTCCTTGAATTAAATTGAGAATTAAAATTCTAATTCTTTTCTGATAACAACTTGTAATAGTTAACTAAGCCAAGTTGACTTAGTTAACTTAGGAATTTCGAGTTGGAAGTCTTTTAGAAGTCATGTATATGTTCTCCCTAAGTTTTAGGGGTCCAGGATGAGTTTATTTATGAGTTGTAATTAGATAACTTGGTTTATTGAGTGTTGATGGTGTTGGACTTGCCAACATCAGGGGAGCACCCTGGTATGAAGTCCCAAGTAGACCTCACATCATTTGGTGTGGGAGTCCCTTCCGATACGATGGCCTAGTTGTCATTATCTTAAAGATTTGCCTCAACTCTTTCTTGTCAGCATAGGAGAGTGGTCTGCTTTGTCTTGCGAGAAGTGAGGTTCGCGTGCTTAGTGATTGTAAGTGTATGTTGTGTCAATGGTTCTTTCACCGTAGAGGGAGAGGGTGGGGTGAGTCCCAAGTTGGTTGGGAGAAGTCCCAACTTTGATATGAACAAAAAACACAATAGGACATGCACAGCTTTCGAAAGAACAGTCCACACGGATGTGGAAGTCACAACAGGCAAGGGAAGATAACATGTATAACACTCAGGGGGTAGTCCGCATGAGTACAACGGTTGTTATAGAAAGTTTTATGTCAAAGGTATGTCTGATGTCCGGGAGAGTAGTCTACACGGGTGAGACAACGTTAACAACATATAAAACACATTTTCATTAACATATATGTATTACAACAAGTGAATGAGTTCAAGTGTTAAACATAGGTTAAAGCAACATGCATTACAAGTGTTCAAGATTAGTCTTACAACAGCTAAAATACATGTGTGAAAACATGTTGGCCTATTAGCAGGATTTTGAATTAAGTGAAAGTTCCAAGACACATCATTACACTATACATCACTAACCCTGTGGGCGGGGCGTTCGAGCCACCACTTACTCCTCAAAGAAAATATTATAGACTCTCAAGGATATGTGGGAGGAGCTGAGGTGAAAAGTCCTTTGCATGTACAAATGAGAGGGTATTTATAGCCAAGGGTGAAAGTCACCCTTGTGGTTGTTCGACTACCTTCATGACTGTTTGAATTTCATGACTTTTCAAATTTACATGACTCTTCATACAACAAGTGGGTCTCTTGGACTTCCAAGTTACACTACATTGATTAACGGTATGGCCCACAGTAGATATGTGGACGACATGACTCATGACATGACTCGACATGACAGTGCTGGTACGTTCGTGTTGCTATTGGTGTGCATGTCAAGCTACAGTGTTGCTAGGTGATGGATGTCCTCATGGTGTGTCACAACTTCAACTTCGCATAGCAAAGTGTGTGGAGTCTTCGATGGTCATTGGTTCACTTGATGTTGCATTCACACATTGCTCGTTACTTGTATATTGGTAATCTTGACAGGTTTGTCCATTCGCAAAAGGTGCATGTTCATCCGTCCATCCATTTGTGAACACATCTTGCATGTTTTCTCATCCGTTCATCTGCAAACACATCTTTTCATGATCATCTGTTCGTGAGCACATCTCTTTGCATGCATCGTTTGTTCGTCCATTAGTGAACATATCCTTCTGCATGTGTTCCCTTTGTTCATCCCATCCATTGTCACACCACGTTTGTTTGTGTACTTGTGTCTACAGTCACTCATGATGAGGTGACATCAAATCCATAAACCTCCTACTCTACCATGATGCATGATCATTTCGGATGTAGGTGACCGGGAGAGGTGACAAGGTTGCGAGGCAGGATGGAGGTTCCGAGCACTGCTGATGAAAATTGCGCAAGAGTCACTAGGTGATGAAGATGGGTGATCCGGATCAACAGTGACTATCCGCGGGGTTTGGCTCATCTAGAGGAAAAAACTGCACAGTTTTTGGGAGGAATTGTCTGGGTTGCGAGAGGGCTAAGCAGGAAAAATCTGTGTAGTTTCTGGAACGAGTGGGTAGCGGGGTCTTGGTATCTAGAACTGCGCAATTCCTAAGGGGAACTGGTAGTCAGTTGTTGGGTCAATGGCAGCAAAAACTATGTAATTCTTGAGGGGAACTAGCAGCCAGCTACCGGGAGCTTGGTAGCAAAAACTGCATAGTTCCTAGAGGGAACTGGCAGTCATCTATTGGAGCTTGGCAACAAAAACTGTGCAATTCTAGGAGGGAACTGGAAGTCAGCTGCCTGGAGATGTTGGCAGGGAAAATTGCACTTATGCTGGGAGGTTGTCCCGCTGATCACCTTTGTGCAGTTTCTAAGTTGAGTGGACTGCTAGGCAACAGAGGGCTTGCTCATGAAAACTATGTAGTTTTCCAAGTGAGCAATTGGTCGACTGACTAGAAAAAATGTGCAATTTTATGAGGGAGATAGGGACGGACACTATGTGTCTTTCAGACCTATTTGCATAGTTTTCTCACTGAGCGAAGCGGGCAAGGTATGCAGCCTCTGTGAAATTTTTGAGGGGAGTCAGTCCCGGGGTGGCTGCTGGGTCAAATTCTCCGGTTGACCAACATGGAGGTTGAATGATCTGCTTACAAGCAATGCAGTTTGAAATGACTTGCTTGTTGCTTCTGCGTTGTTTTAGGTGACAGTCGATCGAGTCAATGGCGGGGTGATGGTTTGGCTGTCAAAAGGGAATCTGGTCGTCAGAACTTCAACAAAGTGACTAAGTGTATGAACGAGTGAAATATGCATATGTGATCTTGCAAGCACTCACTTACATAACTTGATGATGAGACGACTCAAACCATCTAGACACACATGCTCAACATGACTGACCGAAGATGTGAGCAACTAGCATGACACTTGTGATTGATTGTTGGTTGACTGTGATGACACTTGCGCAACAGTGTATGTGACTCTGTGTGTGAGTGTGACAAATATTTACATAGTGAAGACAACATGTACACACGAAGCGAAGACCTTGAGTATGACTATAACATGGTCGCAAGAATGGCATGACATCAACATGCAAAAGCTATCAGTGGAATGATCAAGCAAGGTGGGTGTGAGGATTCACACGAGCTCACAGAGTGAACTCGAGTGCGTGCAATCATCAAGTAAAACTCTCAAAGGAGGCTCCGAAATTGGATGCAAGCCAAAATTTTGGAGGGTGGTTGTAGCTGCTACAACACCTGGTGACACACTGGTGGAACTCCAACTTCTCTATTTCAGTTGATTGATAGCACAGGGCCTTGGTCTCTCAGGGAGTATTTAATGGTTGTGTGGGTTACTTTGGCTTCCCCACTTACCCCATGACATACATGGTTCACCTTTTTCCAACTCAATCAAACAAAATCAAAATTTCAGCTTGATCACAGTGTTTCAAAATCGGGAAGGGTAGTTTAGCTCATGAGTTGAAGATTTCAGAGTATAAGTTTTCATCTCTAGTGTTGCTCCACTGCCAGCAGGCCTGGACAGTACCCCGACGGAGTCACGCAGGAACACACACATTGCTCCATTGCTAGCGAGCCTGGTCAATAACCCTGTGGAGTTGCATGCTTCACCTCTTTGCACAGGAATCCTCTCATAGGCACTTATTTATTTTTGGGGTGGAAGAGGGATCCTGACTTATTGAGAGCAGAAGAGGTTGTTCCTTAAGAGAAGCATGTAAGACCTCTGACATAGGTTTTCTCGTTTAGATTTTCCTCTTATTAGTTTTACTAGTTGGATGAGCTTGAACACACAAAGTAGAAAGATGAGTACATGCATGAGGCTTCCCAGTGTGGACACAAGTTCATGGTTGGAGAAAAACTTCCCTCACATACAGCTTGTAATTTCCGTCAAGACTTCATTGGTTGAAGCTTATAACCAAGCATAGAGAAGATGAACACAAGACTGGTCAAGTGCTGCAGCATCACAAGTCTCTTCATATCTTAGCCACATACTCATTCAAAAAGCCAAAACGTAGTAGTTGGAAACACTTATTTTTAGAAACAAAAATAGTAAGGTATTAAGAAAACCAAACAAATGAAAACAAAAAATAGTAAGCAAAAACAAACAAAGTGAAAAAAACAACAAGCAAGCAAAGCAACCAAGTCAGCAAGCAAACAAGCACAGAAACCAGAAAGCAAAGACAAGCGAAAAAGAAAACACTACTCCTACTCCTACGCTAAACGGTCAGGCTTACATGAAATGAAATTTCTAGTGAAGCCACTGTAGGCGTACCCAACTTGCAGTCACAAAGATATGAGCGATTAAAATAGATAAAAGATAGTGTGCAACAAAAAATGGAAAAACTTGAAAAACTTTCACACGAGAGAGAAGGTCTTGCCTGTGGGCAAAAGAATGTGTCACAACCACCCAACACACACTCTTACCTCTTCCATGACTACCATTTTTCAAAAAACCTTGGAGGTCTCTTGTGAGTGTGTGTTGTTCTGCACCAAGTTTCTTAGCGAGTGCGAGGAAGGACTGAAGCCTTTTACCTACAACACAAGTCGCCAAGTAAGATTGTTCCATCCATTCAACGATTGGATCATAAAATTCGTGATGGTTGTTTTGAAAGATTCATGATATTCAAGAAGATGGATTCCTAATTCGAGAGAGGGGATCACGATGGGAATATAATATTGATAGATAGATTTGGTCATTCTCATCAGTCATGTCAAGACAGTGAGGGCCTGCCATAGCCATCAACGCAGGCCGAGGTGCCTCAATTTCTTAATAGAAATCTAAGAATAAATATGTTACACAGTGAAAATCATAGTGTGTGAAGCGAATGTCATTGGATGTAATGTTGGGAAAATGATAATCTCCATGAAAGCTACCCAAGGTAGAAGAAAAATCAGACCAGTCGATCGAGATGGAAGATTCCCAGTTTGACACAAACAAAGAAAATTTTTGAACAATTGTGCGAACACTCTGAATGAGGGAACCAAGTTTGTTTTCCGCTAGACATGATAGAACACCCACATGCATCTAGTGAAAAAGTGCACAGGGATCATGGTAATCACAAAAATGTAGGAAGGATGCTAGCAATGTGAATGTGTGAAACTAGTTGGGGTGTGGTGAAATGAGAGTAACTTGATTCAAGCGATAGGTTGTGCGCTCATCATCACACAGGGAGATTTCTAGTGTGAGCAGTGGGAAGATTTGATGTGCGAAATTTGCAAAAAGACCAAGGAGCTGATTACAAGAGAGAACATCTAATAAGTATGATTCCAGTTAAAGATAGTCTTTGAGATGATCAACTTCGTTGTCCCATGATTGAATGAGGGATGGACACTCCCAACCCAAATTAGATGTAAGAGAGGTGCATGAAGACGGACATGTTGTAATGAACTCGTGGATTTGATCATTAGCAAAAATATAAAATTTTGAAATATCACACCCATAATAGTAGACATTCTTTACACGGGGATCCATGTAGAGTTCAACCATGCAGATATACAAATTGTGCATGAGAAATGAGATTTGATTTGGTTTGACATGCTTACCAGAGTCACGAGGTCATGGCATAACCATCAATTGATGTTGAAGTGCTTCAACTCCCTATCATGTCCCGAAACTTTCCAGAATTGAAAAATTGCATTTTGATATGTGAACCAGATCGTGCATGGCTTGAGGATGGCTGTTGTTACTGATTTCAAAATTGCTCTCAGGATGACAACTATCTCAGTCATAGGCTTCATCAAAATTTTCAACACGCTGACTTGATGAGCTATCTTCATGAAACACACAAGATGATGACGAGTGGGAAGAGTCCTATGTGTTGAGACTGTTTTCATTGTGGACAATCTCATTGCCTTATGTTGATCGAGGAGATAACTCATGGAATGAAGAAGCAAGAGAATGTGGAATATCTTCGACACATGTTGATGTGCTATGAATGATAGGACACACAGGAAAGTGAGGTGTAGAGGAAGCTTCGATATGGATGTTTTCTTTGACTAGTGTGCATTCCATATCTAAGTTATAATGTACATGAAAATGACAGTAGATCATATGATGTGCTTAGGTGTTCATCGCAACATATGGAAGCATGGGAGTGATGACAACCCGTGGCTGGAGGTTGATTGAAAGAATTTATTGTGCATGATGTTTCACCAAGATTCGCAGATCAAGAATCGATCAAGAATGGAGGCTCAATGTTTTGAGAGGAATTGATTATGTCTTCACCATCTTGGTCCTCCATTTGTATGATGATATTGTCTTGCACATGACTACAACTTGAGCTAGTAGCTCAAGGATCAAGAGAGTGTGCGCCACTAGCATGTGAAGCATATTGATCAAGCGAGTCATGGTACAAGGAGTCATGGCTTGTAGATGATGGAGGATGGCAGAGATGCATATTAGACTTAAGACTTGGGTTATGAATGGTGATGTCCTCTTGTGGAATGAAGGGATGAGTTTTCACCATAGGCTTTCTGAACAATTCTGAAATTTCCTCCGTTGGGGTGGGAGACAGCTGAGAAAATGTGTTGGGAACATGCTGCATAGATTTCTCAGCTTTGCAACCGCTGCGGGGGGTACCCCTTGCATAGATTTATTAGATTTGTGGTTGCTGCAAGGTTAGGCCCTCTTCAAGGCATGAGGTGTCTCGTGATCTGCAAGAGTCGAGGACAAAGGAAAATCAAGAGGTTCACTATTTTAGGAGACATGAACCAAGTGTTTCAACTCTTGGCTCATGAAGTCAAGGTCCACAAATTGTTAAGGAATTTTGTGACATAGGTGAAGGAAGCGGGTAGCAAAGTCCTCAATTGATTTTCTTGGCTTCATTCTTAAATGAGAGATTCTTTCATAGACATCTTGGTGGTCACACTCATCGAAGGCTTGATGGAGCTCCTTGAGGAAAGTGAGAAGGAAATGGATGGAAGAAGGTGGCAGGGTATGACACCACCGATTAGCATGACCTTCAAGAGTGAGGAAGAAGAGTACACAAACAAGCTCATCACTACCGATTTAATGAGATTCACATAAATGTGCTTGGTTATGGACGTCCTATCCTCACCCTCAAACTTTAACAAGGACAAGTGATTGAAAAGATCATCGAGGATTGATAACTGATTAAGGGAGAAATGAGAGAAACACCTTGGGAGCATGAATTGTGTATTATTCATTGGGTAAGAGATTCAACCCAGATGTATGGGCTCATCTTGTCATCTGGCCCTAATTTTAGCACCAAAATGTTGATAGTGCTGGACCTGCAAACATGAGGGGATCACCCTGGTTTGAAGTCCAAACTAGACGTCACACCGTTTGGTGTGGGAGTCCCATCCGGTACGATGGCCCGGTTTCCATTTTGTTAAAGATTTGCCTCAACTCTTTCTTGTTAGCTAAGGAGAGTGGTATGCTTTGTCTTGTGAGAAGTGAGGTTCATGTGCCTGGTGATTGTAAGTGTCTCTTGTGTCAATGGTTCTTTCGCCATAGAGGGAGAGGGTGGGAGAGAGTCCCAAGTCATTTGGGAAAAGTCCCAACTCTGCTAGGAACACACGACAAAACAGGATGTGCACAACTTCTGGCAGAATAGTCCACATGGATGCGGTAGTCACAACACACAAGGGAAGATAACACGTATAACACTCAACGGAGTAGTCCACACAAGTACAATGGTTGTTATAACAAGTTTTATGTGAAAGGTCTGTCTGATGTCCGAGAGTGTAGTCTACATAGGCGAGACAACATTAACAACATATAAAACACATTTTCATTAACATATATATATATATATTACAACAAGTGAATGACTTCAAGTGTTAAACACAGGTTAGAGAAACATGCATTACAAGTGTTCAAGGTTAGTCTTACAACAATTACAATACATGTGTGAAAACGTGCTGGACTGTTAGCAGGCTTCTAAATTAAGCGAAAGTTCCAAGACACATCGTAACACCATACATCACTAACCTTGTGGGTGGGGCGTTGGAGCTACTAGTTACTCCTCAAAGAAAATATTATAGACTCTCGAGGCTATGTGGGAGGAGGTAAGGTGAAATCCTTTGCATGTACAAATGAGGGGGTATTTATAGCCAAGGGTGAAACTCACCCTTGTGGCTATTCGACTACCCTCATGATTGTTTGACTTCCATGAATTTTCAACTTTACATGACTCTTCATACAACAAGTGGGTCTCTTGGACTTCCACGTTACATTACATTTATTGACAGTATGGACCATAGTAGAGATGTGGACAACATGACTCATGACATGATTCGATATGACAGTGATGGTACATTCGTGTTGCTGCTAGTGTGCATGTCAAGCTACAGTGCTCCTAGGTGATGGATGTCCTCATGGTGTGTCACAACTTTACCTCTGCATAGCAAAGTGTGTGGAGTCTTCGATGGTCATTGGTTCGCTTGATGTTGCATTCACACATTTCGCCTTGCTTGTATGTTGGTAAGCTTGACAGGTTCATCCGTTCGGGAAAGGTGCATGTTCATCCATCCATCTGTTCGTGAACACATCTTGCATGTTTTCTCATCCATCCGTCCATGAACACATTTTTGCATGATCATCTATTCGTGAGCACATCTCTTTGCATGCATTGTTTGTTCATCCATTGGTGAACCTGTCCTTCTGCATGTGCTCCCTTTGTTCATCCCATCCGTCTTCACACCACATTTGTTTGTGTACCTATGTTTGCAGTCGCTCATGATGGGGTGATATCAAATCCATAAACCTCCTAGTCTACCATGATGCATGATCATTTCAGATGTAGGTGACCGAGAGAAGTGACAAGGTTGCAAGGCGGGATGGAGGCACTGGGCACTGTTGATGAAAACTGCGCAGGAGTCACTGGGTGATGAAGATGGGCAATCTAGACTGACAGTGATTCTCTGCAAGGTTTGGATCAGCTGGAGGACAGAACTGTGCAGTTTTTGGGAGGAACATTCTGGGCTGCGAGAACGCTAGGCAAGCAAAATCTACACAGTTTCCAGAATGAGCGGGCAGTGGGAGCTTGGGAGCTAGAACTGCGCAATACCTAAGGGGAACTAGCAGTCAGATTCTGGGAGCTTGGAAGCAAAAAATTTTCAGTTCCTCAAGGTAAATGGCAGTCAGTTGCTGGAACTTGGCAACAAAAACTGCGCAATTCCTGGAGGGAATTGGTAGTCGGCTGCTGGTAGGGAAAATTGCGCTGATGCTGGGAGGCTGGCCTACTGATCACCTCTGTGAAGTTTCTGAGCTAAGCGGACTGCTGGGCAACAAAGGGCGTGCTCATGAAAACTGCGCAGTTTTCTGGGTGAGCAGTAGGTCGACTGACTAGATGGCTAATTGGAAAAACTACGCAATTTTGTGAGGGAGACAGGGATGGGAACTAGGTGTTTGTCTAGCCTGTCTATGCAGTTTTCTCAGTGAGCGAAGTGAGAAAGGTTTGCAACCTTCGCAATTTTTGAGGGGAGTTAGTCTCGGGGTGGTTGCTGGGTCAAGCTCTCCGGTTGACCAACATGAAGGTTGATTGATCTGCTTGTGGGTAGCGCAACTTGAAATGGCTTGCTTGGTGCTTCTGCACTGTTTTGGGTGACAGTCGATTGAGTTGATGGTGGGGTGATGGTCTAGCTGTTAGAGGGGAATTTGGTCGTCAGAACTTTAGCAAAGTGGCTAAGTGTGTGAACGAGTGAAAAATGCATATGAGATCTTTCAAACACACATTTACATGACTTGATGACGAGATGACTCAAAACATCCAGATACACATTCTCAACATGACTGACCGACGGTGTGAGCGACAAGCGCGGTGCTTGTGATTGATCATTGGTTGATCGTGACAACGCTTGCGCGATAATGTATGTGACTCCATGTGTGAGCAAGATGGATGTCTACATAGCGAACACAACATGTACACATGAAGTGAAGACCTTGAGTATGACCAGAACATGGTCACAAGATGACATTGACATCAACATGCAAAATCTATCGGTGGAAATATCAAGCAAGGTGGGTGCGAGAACTCACACAAGCTCACGGAGTGAACCCTAGTGCGTGCAGTCATCAACTAAAACTCCCAAAGGAGGCTCCAAAATTGGATGCAGGCCAAAATTTTGAAGGGTGGTTGTAGCTGCTACAACATTGAGTTATGTTCAATTAAATTAGTTCTAACTATTTGTGGAACTAATAGAGGATTAATGGTCAGTTGGTGCACTAGTGCATCCACAAGTGTTACTCGAGTCAACTGAAGATTCCTTGATCAGAAACTCATGCATGTTGATTTAGAGAAAGACCCAATTGAGACTAGAGTGTAGGGACAGTGTACTATCAGTTGTATGATTTATTGAGTTGTAAATATAATGCATGCAATGAGAGAAGGGCATAATTTTGGATTGCGTAGTTATGGATGAGGAATTTACCTTTAAATACGGGCTAATTCTCTCATGAATTGTGTAAAGCATTAGAAGCTTGGAGGCTTAGAAGTTTGGCTAATTATTGGCCAAAGAAAGTTATCAAGTGGAGGATAGGAAATACTTGTCCACGTTAAGCTCAAGATTGAGTAGAGCATATTGTATTCATTCGAATTCTTTTACCAAGGGCACAAGGAATCAAGGGCTTGGAGAGCAATAGAAGAGGCCAGTGATCGGTTTGAGCTTGCTTGTGAGTAAGGAGATTGATCATACTGAGTGTTGGTATTGTTCTTGTGAGAACAAGCATTGTATTATCATCTTGGATTTCTGATTTAATGCAATACAGATAGTGGGGTTTTGAGCTATGGCTTTCCCGGGATATTTATTGTGTTATGTGCCATTGATTTATCTTTCTCTTGCTATTATTGTTTTCATCGATCTATTGGCTTCCGAAGGTTGAAAGTAGAAGTAGATTCTTGTCCTATGCTTTATTAAATTGCATGAGCTGGTGAATCTACAAGATTTTATACACAATGAATGTCAAAATAGCCTCGACATCTTAAAGGAAAAAATGGTCACTATGCCGATTTTGGTGTTTCCATATTGGAAGGAGTTCCACGTTCACGTAGATGCATCATGCATAGATTTGGGTGTTGTCTTAACACATCCAGGAGAAGGGGATCTTGATCACCCCATCATATTTTTGAGTCAAAAATTATATAAGGAAGAAAGGAATTGTTCCACAATAGAACATGAGGGCTTGGCTATGGTGTACACACTGCAGAAATTCAGGCATTACTTATTAGGGGAACACTTCAAGATGTTTACAGACCATTCTGCGCTAAAGTACTTGGTGAACAAACTTGTGTTTGGGGGGAATATTTGTAGGTGGCTATTGTTGTTCCAAGAGTACGATTTTGGAGTAATAGTCAAACCAGGAAGATTGAACATTGGGTCGGATCATCTGTCCAGAATTGAGACTGGTGAAGAACCAACGAACATTGAAGAAGGACTACCTAATGCACAAATCTTTGTAGTAAGGGTTGTTGATGATCATTTCACCGATATCATATACTTTTTGTCTATTAGAGTAGCCCCTCTGGAGTATATGAATCAACAGAAGAAATAAATCATAGTTAGAGCTGTAGTTTTTTCTCTGATTGCCAGACATTTGTATACAATAGGCCCCGACGAGATATTGCGCAGATATGTCCTTGAGCACGAAAGACAGTATTTTGGCAAAAGTACATGGTGATGTCATGGGAGGACACTATGCATGAAAATACACCACACATAAGATTTTAAGAGTGGGACTATGGTGGCCCACGATGAACAAGGATTCCAAAGAATATTGTAGTGCTTGCGATCTCTGCCAAAAGACCGAAATACCGTTAAGAAGGGACGAATTGCCACTGAGTCCACAAGTCACCTTGCAGGATTTTGATAAGTGGGCGATTGAATTTGTTGTCTCGATCATTCCATTGGGAAAGAAGACTGGTGCACGATACATTATTACCACGACGAATTATCTGACCAGGTGGGCTGAAGCACAACCTGTGAAGGATTGCAGTGGAGACACTGCTGCACAATTCATCTTTGAATATATCTTGTCAATATTTCAGGTAATCATTAGAAGAGCACGCCTTATCATCCTTAGGTGAATGAGATGATTGAGGCTTTCAACAAAATTTTGGAGAATGCTCTGACTAAAGTATGCAACGTCAACATAAATGATTGGGATGTGTGCATACCAACAGTTTTATGGGCATACAGGACTACTTGCAAGAAGCTGACGGGACAGACTCCGTTTAGATTGGATTATGGACAAGAAGCCGTAATTCCTATGGAATACATAGTACCAAGTCTTATAATCATCGTAGTCATGGACATGGTGGACAACAACATTATGGAGGAGAGATTGGATCAACAACTCGCACTCGAGGAAGATCGCTTTATTACAGGATTTCACCAACAAGTGTAGAAAGCCAAGGAAAAGGCCTAGAACGACCAACATATTAAGCATCAAACTTTCAAGAATGGAGACTTGGTTTTATTGTATGATAGTAAGTTCACAAGGTTCCCGGGAAAATTCAGAATGCATTGGTTAGGACTATACATTGTCAGGGATATCTCAGATGGTGGTGCAGTTCAACTCGTGAAGTTGAATGGAGAACTCTTTCATGGGTGAGTAAATGGTAGTAGGTTGAAAAGCTATAGGGATGATTCTGTCCCTGGGACTGTTGAATGACTATATGAATGGAGAAAAGTCTTAGTGCTATAGGGAGTTGGAAGGAAGCACGAGACTTTAAACTACTCTTCCAAAGAAGGACTTCGTTGAGGAGGAAGTGATGCACGATATTCAAGAGGATGGAATAGATGGTGGAAGCCATGATGAGGAATGAGTAACAGTGTTGCAGTGAAGGGTCTAATGTAGTTCATCCAGAATATGATCGTTGGGGTTGCTACAGTTGACTTAACAGGGAAATTTTTGTTAAAAGGAGTGGGGGAAACACATTTAATGGGCATATCTAGGAAAATATTCTGCTAAATTCACATTTATGAGGTGGATTTAAAGGATTTTATGGAGTTTGAAATTCAAAAAGGTTATAAATATGGCAACCTGCTCCAAATTTGAAGAATTTCCTCACTGAGATTTCGACTAGTGATTTTTCGCTTAAGTGTGAGTCGAGTGTTCAGTTACATGTCTAGTAAGAATTGGGAGGAGATTGAACAAAATATTCTTAGACAAGGGCTAGGATTCATCATGGCTGCTACACCACTAGCACATGTCACCGGGTCAAGGTCCCCAACGAAGCAAACTATTGGCGCAAGTGCACATAAGAAGAAGTGACCAAAGGAGCCTCCAGTCAGGAAATTGCCAAGAAAAATCACTAAGGAGCAGAGAACTAAGGAGAGGCTGGAAAAATAGAAGTAGCTGATGAAGCCCTATGATTCAGATGAGTAAGAAGTGGTTGATGGTGTATAATATATCAATGCAGAAGATGTGGAACCGATCGCAAGGTTGCCACCCTATATGCTGCCATGAAAGTCGACATCAAAGGTTACGAGGGACCCAAATGCTATCAAATTCAAAGTCTTTACACCACTGTTACAAGGTGAGGTGTCGATTGAGGGAGATTTGTCGGAAAAGGTGCCACAACTATGCATGGAGGACTGAGATATTAATGATTAGAGAAAGTATCCCCAGTTCGAGCTCAACAAGTACTTGAAATCATTTTACTATGAAGAATTTGGAGTAACAAGGGTCGAATCGATGTAGTGGGCAGCAGGAATTCAACGAGCTAGGTTATTGAATATGCTATATAATCCACACTTCAGGTGAAACATTATTAACACAATCTATGTGTGCCAGCTGTTGGCGTTGGTGCATGACGGATGTATGTGGCTGGGGAAGAAAATCACCATTGATGATATGTTCATTAGAAGAATAATTGTGCTTCCCTACCAAGGAGAAAAATCCGTCGATGCATTTGTCATAAAATCTCAGGAGAAAAAACTGGTCGAGAAGATGAAGAAGGATTATGATCTGATCAAGAAGTCTTGGGTATTTTTCATTAGCTCCATTAATGATTAGTATGTATTCTTTTTCATGCACATTTTGGCTGAGAAAATAATACGGAAGTGTTGGGCAGACAAGGTACCCGCACCGGTCGTATCATTGGATGCACAATGCAACAAGGGCATCCTATTTAACTGGGCAGGATATTTGTGCCAAGAATTTTTCGATGACTTTCGAGAGGCAAAAGAAGAGGGAAAGCAATTCCATTATGTGTGGTTATTGCTCTTGATAGCATTGATAGCATGGAGAATGCCAGAGGAGTCATAGTTCCCCACTGTGGACCTTGATGTTTGCGAGGCTGCGAGGTATGCCTTGTTGTGGGCTTCCAAGGAGCTGACCCGTGTTACAGAGAACAAAATGTTCTTGGTCTTGCTTGAAATGGTTTTGCACAATGTGATTAGCTAGAGGTTGAGGCTGTCACCAATTTTATTTGAACAATACAGAGAGATTGCAAACTTCAAGGCAGAATTTCACCATGGACACATCCGTGCCAAGAAGGACCTAGAGGAGGTATGGTAGGAGCTTCCATACTTGGTCACTATTGATGATATCATGCAAGTGGTGAGAAACTGGCGGAGTGATTGGCTAACTCCACCCATGGAAAGAGCAGAGATAGAATAAGCGGGCACCAGTCAAACAATGAAAGATATTTCAAGTGTGTGGATCGAGAAGCAGCCAAGCAAGAAGGGAAAAAATGAGGTGACTAAGAAAGTCACAATCAAGCTAGAGAAGGACACTTCGCTGGAGATGGAGCCAAAATTCGAGCAAGAGGAACAGGCCAGCGAAGGTGGTGATCAGGGTGGTGAAGACACTTTTGTTGAAACTGAGGAGGTAGATTCCAAATTATTAGTTAAAAGGTAGAAACGAAGTGTTGGAGGCGTGCGGAAGAAGCACAAGTCGGACAAATACATTGGCGCAGAACTGATGGTCCTCACTGAGGGGGAAATTGGTGAGATTGGAGCCACAATCCAAGCTGTGACAGAGGAGATATGGGGGAACATTGAAGACCAATATAAAGTAGTTTTGGCAGAGGTCCAACAGGGCCGCAGGGAGCTATAGGTTTAGGCGAGTGCGGTTCAAGCGAGCGTGGCTTAGGTGAGAATGGATCAAGCGAGTGCGGAACCATTAAGCACAACTATAGGAAGCACACAAACAATAATCACATCCGGGATTCGGCCTATGCAACTACCAGGTGATGCTCTACATTTTGAGACTGCTAAAGATTGGGAGCACATGTAGAACTGGAAAAATCTAAGTATCAATCTTGTGGCACTCCCCATTCAAACCTTGCAAGCATTACATCAAGGAGTCATCGATGAACTAAAGGTACGGGAGAAACACGCTCTTTTGGCAATTAAAGAAGTTAAAAATGACAACAGATAGATGTTCGAGGACAAGAATCAGACCATCAAGGATCGTGATGAGTAGCTACACATAGGCAGCAGCTGGAAGAGGTCATAAAAAAAGCTTGCATCGAGCTACCGTAGCTCAAGATCCAGATAGAGGCATCACTCGAAGAGAAGCTTCAAAATATTGCGGCAACAGTAAAAGAATCAAAGGCGAAAGTCAACAAAGTAAAATTTGAGCTGGAAATGTAGATCACGGAGTTGCAGATGAGGCTGCAGCCGACAACTCCCCAAGAGTTTCGTGAGCAACACGAAGTGGTTATCAAGGTTTCTATGGAGAATATATATACTAAAGTTAAGGACTATAGCCAGATATTCAAAGACACCATGGATATATGGGCATTTGTACAGGAGGACTACATGTAAAGAAGATAGAGTCATAGATCTGCAACAAGAAGCAGCAATTTGATGAAATCAAAGTGACAACATAGACCCTACCACCTGTGCAATGGTTTGCCCGTCTCCAGGAGGGAAAGTTTTTGTAGGGACAAATTGATGAGGTGCGGAAAAAGGAGTAGATCATTTCAGCGCAGACGTATCCATGGGCCAATGAAGCCATTCATGTCTCACAAAAAGTGGAGATAAATTTGGAGATCATAAGGCAGACGCAAAGAACCATCAATCTAGTGACAACAGGGCCGGCGACAAAGAAGCTAGTAGAGGAAGTACAATAGGCTGCCATGCAGGGCACAGAGACACTTCAACCTTTGAAGGATGCATACAATGGTCTCAAAGCGAAGATTCAGGACATACCAGCTGAGTGACATGGGATGAGTCACATCTCTATGTTGGGGGCCTGTTGGGTAGGGTCCCCCTAGGTCAAAGTTTTGTGAAATGCTTGTAAAGAGCCCTCATTTTGAGGAGTGGAGCGCACTTCACACAATGTTTTAGGAGCCATAGGAGCTTTAGGGTGGGTCAAAGTCCCTTATTTTGTAAAAGGATGGGATCAATTTGTATGTTTTGAGCTCCACCCATGGTTTGCGGACCATGGTATTGTAAGAGAAAAGGATTTATAAAAGGTTGTCTTAGTTACTCAAAGGCATGGATATGTTTTGATGTTTTCGAGTCTATAATTGTCATATCTTTCTATGTTAGAGCGAAGGGGAAGGCTCTTGGATCTATGTGCATAGGCCCCTGTAGTTGTGTGTGCAGGGTAAGAAGGATTGTAATTGTGAAGATCTGAAGATAATAAAAAATATTTTGAAGGCAGACCTGTGTACTTACATTTTATACTTTGTTTTATGCAATTATTGTTTAATTTTGTGTTGCGCAGTAAAATATAAGATCATAATTAATATATGAATGTTGTTATAGTTAATTAGAGTTAAGGTTCATTGGTTTATGCACAATAGATAGAGTTTTAGATCTGCAAAGTCGTCTTTTTGTATGAATAGATCAGATTCAGTATAATATTAAGTAAGATTGTGTAGCGTCGTAATAGATATGTAGGCGAGTCAGACTAAGTCAAGATCCACACCCCATAATCCTTCTGGATGTAGAAACATTGTTCCAACATCCCCCAATATCGCATTGGGTGAGATTACGGTCTACGCGAGTAGATCGTTGCCGAAAATGCCGGTGATAAAGGGTTTAGTTGGTTAGTGCAGCTAACTTTGAACCTGGGCCTAAGCCCCTCAAGCAAACAATTATCAAGTATTTCCTCCCTTGAGAATCTATACTAAATGTTTATAATACATCTTTCCGAATATCGATCTTATGAAAAAAATTTGCAAATTAACAAAAGGGTCTCACAGTTATTAACAGGAAATCATCATGCTAATAAGCCTATACTTTTCAGGGTGATTCCATATACCACACCTTGCCTTCTCACTTAAACACCTATCTGATGTCTTATAATTGTTTAATAGTATATGAACTAGTACTTTACTACATTTACACATGTATATGTCTCCAAATTTGTCTACACATATACTTCCTCGTCGTTACAAATCATAACTTCTCTCTCTACTCCCTATCCAACCATTATGAGATATGATTTACTAATTGACATGTGCTATTAAATAAATCTTCCAAACAACTATTTTTTCTCCTAGATGAGCAAACATATCAATTCTTGTAGGTAAGGGTACCACAACAATAATTCAGTTTGTATTTTTATAACTTAGCTTACATAATGAAATTTATTTCAATTTCTCATGGCAAGGTTATTTTAGTGTTATTTTCCTTGGCTCTATAACATAGAAATTTTATTTGATTCCTCATTTATTGTTCATTTCTAACCCTTATATTCACTAATTCTGCCCCCAATTTCTACATTATTTCAAACAACATAGTGGATATGGACATTGGTTCTTCACTAGCTACACCCACTAGTGGATTTTCCAATTCTTCTTTTCTATGAAACAAAACAAAGTTGTTATTGATGGCTTTTAACGAGACATGGTGTTGAACCATTCAGCTCTAATACAACCTATAACATGCCTTCCCATTTTTTTTTCTTATTGATAATTAGAAGTAATAATGCCATTAAAACTTACTTTCACCAAGTAGTCTTTTAAACAGTGGCCAAAGATAACATTAAATTGTAATTGTTTTCCATAATCTACCATGGTATTTTCCTTAGATTTGAGATATATACAATACGTGTGATTATACTATGGTGAATACTTAGGAGATTACCTTGCACATTATGGTTAACATGATGATTTTATAACAATATATTTTGATGTTTATTCAGGAGAGGTTAAGACCATTAGGGTCATGGTCACATACATATTTACTCTTGATAATTCTTAGGTATAAGTTTTAATTGATGTTATTACTGAAGCTTAAGGAATATCCCTAAGGTAGGTGACTATTTGTTAATCCATATCTGCTTGCTAACCATATATCATCGAACATTGTAGATGCAAAATGTCTAGCACTAAAGATCCTTGGGAAACTTGAGTAACAAGCTAGCATAGATCTACGGTGCTTTGGGGTTGGGATCAAGATCGATGATGAAGGATTACCACCCCATTATGGAGTAACTAACTACCTCTCCCATCATGTCTCCTGACTCTCATTTACATAGTCTAGGTTTCCAAGTGAGCTCAACAACCCTCTTTGCATCGTAACCAGGATGGAGCTAGCCATTAACGTCAACATGAAATGGCTAGTTTCTTGATAGTCTGGTCTCTTCTATGAGATATATGGTTCTTATATACTTAGGGTTCCCTTACTCGTGCATAATTTCTAGCATTGCTCCTAACTACTGTTCTATAATTTTGCAAATGCATACTTTCATTTTGATAAATTGTTTCTCTCTTCACTCCTTAGTGATTTCAAATCGATTTTGCTTAGGGTTTTCAAAGAGAACTCTACCAGGAGGTTTCTGACATATTTATGGTTCACAAAATCATCACATAGGTAATTAGTTCTCCCTTCAAACCCTTATTGATATTTAATAATTTGTTTTGTGATTTGCCTTCAACTTTTCATGCTCTAAGTATTGGTCTCTATTTGAGTAGGATTTTAGAGTTATGATGGTTTCCAAGTATTTTACACAGGTAAAGTTTACCTCAATTTTCTTTTGTTCACCTCAGAACCTCTCCAGTGAGTTTTATTTTAACAATATCTCTTTTGGGGTTCTTTAGGTTCGAACCTTTCTCTTTCGAAGTGTTCTCCCGATAAGGATTCATTTAGCAAGGCGGTTTTCTTTTCCATTTTCGATCTCGGTTAGCATTCAGGTTTTTGTTCATTCTCTTCTACTATTTACAGGTTCCGTTGAATACAAATACATGAATTCTTGCACTTCTAGTCATAACTAGGTTAATAACACTTCTAGATGGCGTGGGATTAAATTATATATATAATTATATACAACCATCCTAGTTAGGACCATGTACCCTCATAGTGTTTATTCTCCCTACTGCCATTGTAATTCTCAAGTAAAGTTGCATTTGTTTTTTTCTCTAAAATCTGACTGCCAATGTAAATTATTATGTCGAGACCTTTCTCATGGTCGTGCGAATCTAGATTACCTTGGAACCAATATTTTTGTAAATACCATTCATATATATGCACATAAAGTAAGATTCGTACATCATTACAGGGCCTCTTGGTAACCTCTCGTCGCTATTTTAAGGTTTATCCCTTGCAAATTATGATATTGTTTAATTTTCTTTAGAAAGATGTCAGGAATTTAAATATTTCTCATGTTCTTTTCCCATGGCTCTTCGTCTAGTTTTGATGGTTATTATGATTAAAAGTTTTCTTCTGGAATTCTTTATAATATTCCAAAATATTGATGTTAGTCATGTATAAATATTTATGTTATGTATCTGGTTTTTGCGCATATAATCATGTTTAAGGATTAGAAATAATCTTACTTGTATTTTTTCATTGTAGTCGATAACAATAATTCATATGTCGGACTGTTTGACTAGACTTAAGTAAATCCATTCTTTTTAGCTAACTACCTGTTTAAAAACCCTGCATGTACTTCAACAATTTTCTGTAAATCTAATTGATTACAAAAGGAAAAGAAGGCTCCATATTCCTATTTTCTTCATAACTCATTCTATTCTTAGTATGACAGAATGAACGACTTGAAAAAATATATAGTTGTCTTAGTTTATTCTTAAACTCCACAAAATATCTTTTGTTTTCTTTCTTTTGTCATTTTCAATTTAATACGTTCGACTATAATTAGTTTATAGACTTACAAACATGTAGTTTATTTATTGTTTGTCTTATGGAAAATCTTGACAAAACCTAGTCCCTTCGATCTATAATTAGTTTTCCAAATCTATTCATCTATAGATCATCTACTGGTTGCCTGGACTTGCTCACTCTATTTTAGATTCCCTTTATCTAACCAGGACTGTCACGGGGCTGTTGGCTTGTCCATTTTGGCTTAAAGGCTAACCTAGGTCACAAACAATTAACTATTAACATGCAGTTTGTATCCATTTAACATAATTACATCCTTCAAGTAGTATTCATAACACTATATATACAGAAAAACAATTCTATATCTGGAAAGAAATCCTCAACATAATTACATCCTTCAGATAGTATTCATAACACTATATATACAGAAAAACAATTCTATATCTGGAAAGAAATCCTTATATAGCATAAAGCACATACATAATATTTATTAATATCTGGAAAGAAAGCATTATATAACATAAATCACATACATAATATTTATTAATTTGTAATGTCTGAGCTAGCCACAAAAAATTAGAAGGGAAAGAATACCCCACCCAACTGATGAGAACTAATACCCTTTACCGATACTCCCCTCAAGGCTAGCTTCAGATCCAAAGCAGTTTTCATGAAAAAGACCCCACCAGGTCCAACTTAAAACTTTTCCCGATGCCAACTATGTTCAGTCCAGGATATTAACTGAGCACAAAGGTTTCAGATGGGGATTCCACATGGCAACCAACTCAAGAAATCCTAACTTTGGCAGCGTTCTATCTCCCTCAATGACGAATTGTGTGAGAGTATCAAGCTTACAACTTCATTCTCCTCTCTTCGGTCCCTTTCTAACTAGGCTTCCAAGTTCACAAAGTTGCCTCAAGATTTTCCCCTCTTATTCTCTTGGCTCTCTTTTCCCTATATGAGATAATTTAGTCTATTTAATTGCCTGGAATGTGAAACTTTGTTTCAACATCTTTTCCCACCTTAATTTTCATGGATGACTAGATGCAATATTTTATTAATGTAAAATTAGAAAATGAACATTTATGTTCATCACTTATTCACGCTAGGCCTTTAACATGGCCCACAGTCTTCCAAGTAAGTTTTGTAAAAGTAAATAGAATATTCACAATTCACTGGGGCGTTATAATCAACATCAAAATATATTTTTGTTATTATTATTTTTTAATTTGTTAATTTATTATTTTTAAACATATATCATCAACAATATTTTATTATTTATTTTTAGTTTTTAATTTTTAAATTTAAAGCATTTCTCAGTGCAATAATATTTGATTATTTTATTATGGGACAACATGTCCTCCATGCTGGGTGTCACCTCTCAGCACAATAATATATACATACTCTTTGTGTGATACCTTGAATTATGAAAAACCTATTAATGAAATACGAAAACTCTCTCTTATTTCATTTATAACATGCTCATTTTTTTTGTTATTAATATTTTCTAAATGTGACATATCTACTCCATATTAAGAATTGGATAAATTATGTATCTCCATTATAATGGAAAGTGAAATTGTAATATCAATTTTATTTTGCACATAATGGAGTGTAAAAATAATAATAAAAAAATAATCTTTTAATGTCGGCCATAAATAAAATATTTCAATTTCCACCTTAATTTTACATGATTTTATATAGAGAAATAAATTCATTAAAAGTAAAAGATTTCTAATCTTTTCAATAATTGTTTTCTTCTTTTTAGTAAAAGGGATATGTGTAATTTCTTCATTACTCAATATAGAGTTGACACTTGGTATCAAAAAATAATACTAATACGCATTTAAAAAATATTAATACAAAAAAAAAACAATTTGAGCTATAAATAAAATATTTCAATATTCACTTTCAGTAAAACACAAACACACACACACATATATAGAGAGAGAGAAAGAGTTTGAGTTATTTTTTATTCAGTTGATAGGTGCTTTCTAATTAAGATATGATGCAAATTTTGTAACTCCTTCAATGCTTAATGTGGAGTAACATTTTAAAAACATATTAATAACAAATCTCTCTCTCTCTAAAATTAAGAAATATAATAATAAAAAAGATCTTTCAATGTCAACCATAATTAAATTACTTTACTTTTCACCTTAATTTTACATAACAATCTAGTTGACCACAATTTTTTTAGTATTGACCAAAGCAAGTTATAATGTTTAACATTGGAAAAACAATTATTTATTTTTCAATATTATTGAAAACATTATTTTCCAAACATTTGATTGGACCACAATTTTGAAGATATAGCCTTTGTGCCATGTGGATAACTGCATAATTTTTGGATGTAGATGCAATATTTATGCCATGATTTTTAAATAATTGTGCAATGATTTTTCATTGTTAAGCTTCATAACTAAAATCCTTGAAAATGGCTCATATTCACGTAAATAACCTATTTACCATCATTTATTGCCCACCATAATTTAAGCAAGTATTTCCATAAAAAATGAATAGAAATAAGATGGAAAAAAATATACCTACTTGAACCTACCATTATTTAATTACGTTTTCTTCCATGCTTTAACATGTAGAAGTAAAAGTGTAAATGTGCCAACTTGGTAAATGAATAGAAATAAGATGGAAAAAAATATACCTACTCGAACCTACCATTATTTAATTACGTTTTCTTCCATGCTTTAACATGTAGAAGTAAAAGTGTAAATGTGCCAACTTGGTAGTGGTTAGTACCCACCAAAAATTTATGCAAGATCATATCCCTTATTAAGAAATTAACTTTTCTACTTCATATATAAATTTGCAATTTTTCTAAATGCATAACATCCACTTAAGTGACAAGGAATACACTTCCTTGCAACACTTTTAGTATACAATTTCTTTATTCTTTTTAGTGATATAAATTGGATCATTATATTCTTTTTCATCCATCTTGATGCATTTGGAGTGGAAAAAGTGGAGGAATTTATCGGCGGGACCCAATTTGGCAAAATGAGGTCAAAAATCTTCCAGGTGAGTTTTGAGGCATCAAATGGCATTTTTTGGGGGTCAAACTTTGCTGCTTTAGCGCAAAATTCCATCCACAGACAGATGGACAAACAATAGTAGTCAATAGGACTTTGATGCAACTTATGAGGGGATGCAACCTGAAGCATCCGAAGACTTAGGATACAAGTCTGGTATATATGCAACATTCTTACAAGAGAGCAGTTCATACTTCTATAGGAAAGTCCCCTTGAGACTTTTTTTGGATATTTTCCATCTTCACCTTTGGGTATTGCATATGGGCAACAAGGAGGAGTGAGGGAATATCTTACAAGAGATTATTTGAGGGCTAAAATTTTTATAGAGAATATCAGACAGATCCATCTACAGGTACAAGAAACACTGCAGAAGTCACAGGAGAAGTATAAGGCCAAGTATGATAAACACATAACAAAGAAACAATTCAAGGTGAGAGACGAAGTATGGTTACAACTGAACAAGGAGAGGTTGCAGGGGCCTGATAAGAAAATTAAGGCTCTTAGATATGGTCCCTTTGAGATGCTGGAAAAGGTGGGTGATAATGCCTACTGACTCATTTTACCACCATATAAGTGCATGTACTCTGCAAGGTATTTTTTAAGGATTTACTATTATTCATATATATAGTATTGTAGGCGATTATTTTGTTTTGAAAATTCATACGTATATAATGTAGGAAAATATTCAATAAAAGCATGTATTTTACTATTAAAATTGCTAATTTTTGGGTGAATTTCCATCCATATATATATATATATTATATATGATATATATATATATATAATATATATATATGCGAATTTTTAATGAAATTGGTGAATATTTAAAAAAAAATCCCAGTTACAAAATTTCGACCCTAAAATTTTCCCTGTTACTCAGTTGTGAATGTAGAGAACTTGAAAATCTATGAGCCTTCCATGCTAGATCAAGAAGAGGACCATGTCCTACCTTTTATGGAGCATTTAGCACCATACACTCAGGTAGAGTTGAAAAAAGATACAATTTTGTAGAAGAGATCCAAAACTATAGGACAAGGGCAACATGACCTTTGGCAAATTGGGTTGAAGGGACAACTTCTAGAAAAATCTAAATGGTACACTAGAGAGAAGGTGGACCAAAATTTTCTCACCTCATTCAGTAAAAGCTTTTGGGGACCAAAAGCCTCCAAAAATAGGGAGGTGTAATTCAAAATTGATCAGTGTATTGTTTGCCATCCATCTCGATGCATTTGGAGTGCAAAAAGTGGACGAATCAACTCACGAGACTGTTTTTATCGGCATGACCTAGTTTGGGAAAACGAGGTTTGAAACCTTCTGAGAGCGTTTTGAGGCATAAAACGACATTTTTTGGGGGGTAAAACTCTACTGCTCTGGTGAAACATTCCATCCACAGACAAATGGGCAGTTAGAAGTAGTCAATAGGACTTTGGTGAAACTTATTAGGGGATACAACCAGAAGCATCCAAAGACTTCGAGTGAAAATCAAGGATATATACAACATTATTATAACAGAGAAATCCACACTTCTATAGAAAGTACCCATTTGAGACTTGTTTTGGATATTTTCCACCTTCACCTTTGGATATTGCATATGGGCAGTAAGGAGGAGTGAGGGAAGATCTTACAAGAGATGCTTTAAGGGATTAAAAATTTATAGAGAAGATAAGGCAGATCCATCTACAAGTACAAGAAAGATTGCAGAAGTCACAGGAGAAGTATAAGGCCAAACATGATCAACACAGAACAAAGAAGCCATTCAAGCTGGGAGAGAGAGTATGGTTACAATTGAACAACGAGAGACTATAAGGACTTGGTAAGAAAATCGAGGATCTGAGGTATGGTCCCTTTGAGATATAGGAAAAGGTGGGTGATAATGCCTATCAACTTAGTTTACCACCATATATGTGCATTTAATCAGTTGCGAATGTAGAGAATTTGAAACTCTATGAGCCTTCCATGCTAGATTAGGAAGAGGAATAGGTCCTACCTTCTATGTAGGATTTGGAACCAGACGTTCAGGCAGAGTTGACAGAAGATATAGTTTTGTGGAAGAGGTCCATCACTACAAGACAGGGGCAGCATGACATTTGGAATATTGGGTTGGAGGGACAACTTCCAGGCAAAGCTAAATGTTACACCAAAGAGAAGGTGGAGGAAAAATTTCCTCACCTCATTCAGTAAGATGGGGAGGTTTGATCTGAATTAGATCGTTATATTGTTTTTCATCCATCTCGATGCGTTTGGAGTGCAAAAGTGGAGGAATCAACTCATGGGACCGTTTTTATCGTTAGGACCCAGTTTCGCGAAATGGGGTCTGAAACCTTTCGAGAACATTTTGAGGCATCAAACGACATTTTTGCGGGTAAGAATTTGCCACTTTCGTGCAACATTCCATCCACAAATAGATGTGCAGACAGAAGTAGTCAAAAGGACTTTCGTGAAGCTTCTGAGGGGATACAACTAGAAGCATCCGAAGACTTGGGATGAAAATCTCATATATATACAACATTCGTATAACAGAGCAGTCCAAAATTCTATAGGAAATTCCCCATTTGGGACTTGTTTTGGATATTTTCCACCTTCACCTTCGGATATTGCAGATGGGCAGCAAGGAGGAGTGAGGGAAGATCTTACAAGGGATGATTTTAGGGCTAAAAATTTTATAGAGAAGATATGGTAGATCCATCTATAGGTACAAGAAACACTTCAGAAGTCACAAGAGAAATATAAGGCCTGACATGATAAACACACAATAGATAAGTCATTCAAGGTGGGAGGAAAAGAATAGTTATAGTTGATTAAAGAGAGGTTACAAGGGCCTGGTAATAAAATCAAGGGTCTTATGTATGGTCCCTTTGAGATATTGGAAAAGGTGGGTGATAATTCCTATTGACTCAGTTTACCATCATATACATGCATTTACTCAGTTGTGAATGTAGAGAATTTGAAACTCTATGAGCCTTCCATTCTAGATTAGGAAGAGGAACAAGTCCTACCTTTTGTGGAGGATTTGGCACCAACTCTCAGGCATAGTTGACAAAAGATACAATTTTCCAAAGAGGACTAGAACTGCAAGATAGGGGGAGCATAACCTTTGGCAGATTGGATTGAAGGGACAACTTCCAAACAAAGCCAAATGGTACACTAGAGAGAAGGTAGAGGAAAAATTTCCTCACCTCATTCAGTAAAATATTTTTGGGACCAAAAGCCTCCCAAAATAGGGAGGTGTGATATGAATTGGATCATTATATTGTTTACCATCCATCTCGATTCATTTGGAGTGGAAAAAGCTAAGGAATCAACTCATGGGACCATTTTTATTAGCGGGACCCAATTTGGCAAAATCGGGTCTGAAACCTTCCGGGAGCGTTTGCAACATCAAACGATGTTTTTTGTGGGTAAAACTTTTCCGCTTTAGTGCAAAATTCCATCCATAGATACATAGGCAAACAGAAGTAGTCAATAGAACTTTGGTGCAACTTTTGAGGGGATACAACCACAAGCATCCGAAGACCTACGATGAAAATATGATATATATACAACATTCTTATAATATAATAGTCCACACTTCTACATGAAAGTCCTCATTTGAGAGTTTTTTTTTATATTTTCCACCTTCACCTTTGGATATTTCACATGGGTAGCAAGGAGGAGTGAAGGGAGATCTTACAAGAATTAGTTTGAGGGCTGAAAATTTTATAGAGAAGATCATACTGATCCATCTACAGGTACAAGAAACACTACAAAAGTCACAGGAGGAGTATAAGGCCAGGCATTATCAACACAGAGTAGAGAAGTCATTCAAGGTGGGAGACAAAGTATGGTTATAGTTGAACAAGGAGAGGCTGCAAGGGTCTGGTAAGAAAATCAAGGTTTTGAGGTATGGTCCCTTTGAGATACTAGAAAAGGTGGGTGATAATTCCTATCAAATTAGTTTACCACCATATATGTGAATTTACTCAGTTTTGAATGTAGAGAACTTGAAACTCTATCAGCCTTCCATGCTAGATCAGGAAGAGGAACATATCCTACCTTCTTTGGAGGATTTGGCACCAAATGCTCAGGCAAAGTTGACAAAAGATACAATTTTGCAGAAGAGGTCCAAAACCATAAGACAGGGGCAACATGAACTTTGGCAGATTGGGTTGAAGGGAAAACTGCCAAGAAAAGCGAAATGGTATGCCAGAGAGAAGGTGGAGTAAACATTTCCTCACCTTATTCAGTAAAATATTTTGAGGACCAAATGCCTCCCAAAATGGGGAAGTGTGATCCGAATTGGATCATTATATTGTTTTTCATCCATCTTGATGCATTTGGAGAGGAAAAATTTGAGGAATCAACTCACGAGATCATTTTTATTGGTGGGACCCGGTTTGGTGAAACAGGGTTTGAGACTTTCAGGGAGCATTGTGAGGCATCAAATGACATTTTTTGGGGGTAAAACTTTATTGCTTTGGCACAACATTCCATCCATAGATAGATGGGAAAATAGAAGTAGTCAATAGGAATTTGGTGAATCTTCTGAGGGGATACAACTAGAATCATTCGAAGACCTAAGTTGAAAATATGGTATATATACAATATTCTTATAAAAGAGTAGTCCACACTTCTATAGGAAAGTACCCATTCGAAACTCGTTTTTAATCTTTTCTACCATCACCTTTGGATATTTCATATGGGAAACAAGGAGGAGTGGGGAAATATATTACAAGAGATGCTTTGAGGGTTGAAAAATTTATAGACAAGATCAGGAAAATTCATCTACAGGTACAAGAAACACTGCAGAAGTCAAAGGAGAAGTATAAGGCTAGGCATGTTCAACACAAAATAGAAAAGTGATTCAAGGTGGGAGACAAAGTATGGTTGTAGTTGAACAAGGATAGGCTGTAGGGGTTTGGTAAGAAAATAAAGGCTCTGACATATGGTCCCTTTGAGATACTAAAAAAGGTGTGTGATAATTCCTATGGACTCAATTAACCACCATATATGCGCATTTATGCAGTTGTGAATGTAGAGAATTTGAAACTCTATGAGCCTTTCATGTTAGATCAGGAAGACGAACATGTGCTATGTTCTATGGAGGTTTCAACACCAGATGCTCAGACACAGTTGATAGAAGTATAATTTTGTAGAAGAGGTCTAAAACTATAAGATAGGGGCAACTTGACCTTTGGCAAACTGGGTTGAAGGGACAACTTGTAGGCAAAGCTAAATGGTACACCAGAGAGAAGGTGGAGGAAAATATTGTTGGAAATAATACTGAGAGGGTGAGGTGGGGGGGGGGGAATGAATTAGTATTAGTCAAATCAATAACTTTTTCTTTTCAAACTCTGATTTATATACCCTACTTGAATGAAGGTAACTCACGTGTACACACAACTGTATTTAAGGCAACTAGAATATAACCAACAAACTTATGATTCAGTTAATTCATCATATGTTGATTTTTAATCAGTGCATCAGTACTTCATTAACCATATAAACAGTAACCATGTGCAATCATAACAGAACAAACCATGACACATAAGAAACACACATGAACACCAAGATTTAAGGTGGAAACCCAATGTGGGACAAAAACCACCTGTTGTTGTCTTCTTTTAGTATAAGAAAAATATGTTTACAATCTTATACTGGTGCGGACTCATACTAGTGCGTAGGCACCCACCTGCAGAAGGCTACAACCTTCTCTCATTCTCCAGCTTCTACTGGAAGGGAGCTACAATCCCCTAGCACTTGTACTAGTCCATCCATTTACTAGTACATAGGCACCGACCTACAAAAGGCTCCAACCTTCACTCATTTTTCAGCTGCTACTGGAAGGGAGATCCAACCCCTTGGCTCTTATACTAGTCTATCCATTTACTAGTACGTAGGCGTCGGCCTATAGAAGGATCCAACCTTCACCCATTTTCCAGCTGCTACTGGAAGGGAGCTCCAACCCCCTGGCTCTCGTACTGGTTGATATGTTTACCAGTACGTAGGTGCCAGGCTAAATAAGGCTACGACCTTCTCTCTTCCTCCAGGGACCATGTTCCATAAATTTTTAGACTGGATACTCCTGGAACACAACACCAAAATCTGAAGGCCTCGTTTCATTAAATTTTCATACTAGACCCATCAGCAACATTGAAGCTCAAAATCAATAACCACTGCAATACAACTATCAAATACATTTGCATCAACCAATCATTGAAATCCAATCATCAATATTTGAATCAACCATAACTGAATCAATCAATCACTGAAAACCCATCATCACTGAAGCAAATCACAATCAGTTAATCTAAACATTCAGAACATTGTCACCAGAACACAGTCACCAGAACATAAAGCAAAATCTAGAACTCTGCATCAACAACCAGAACCAACTACAACTTCAAACATCATATTTCATATTGTATACGCTACTTAGATGTGTTGAACTAGCCTGTATACATGCTTTTACCAAAGCAAACCAGCGTACAGATCTGCAAATACTAACTTGAAAACTTCATAGCTATTCCAAACTTCAGTCATACCCAGATCATAACATTTACAGGATAAAACATGCGTTAGTATTCAGATCTATACTATCCATGATCAGACCACATAATAATAATTCATTTTAGGTCTTATGATCCCGATCCATCATCCATCATCAACCACATAGGTGCATCCTTAGTTCAGATCAAGCAAAGCATCAGAAGCCCATAACTTGCATATTTGATCTTACACTTCATAAGATATTCAATGCTTACACACCTTGGCCTAATGATCTTCTCCTCCTTATGTAGTTTTAGGCCTTTCTCAATACCTTGGATGAAAACCACTTAAGACCAATACCTTGGACCAAATACATAGGGTCAATACCTCTGACCAAATACTTCAGACCAAATACCTTGGACTAAATACCTAGGACCAAAACCTTGGTTTTCCAAATTGTACGCGCTTTTCCTCTTGTGAAAGTGTGTGTATACGTATGCGCTCCTTTTGTTCTGTTAACTCGCGTGTATACGTTGCTTGGATAAGGTGAACCAACGTATACTTCTTAAACTACTCTCTTTCTTCAATCTTTGGAGTCTGATATGTAATCCTTTGTTGTTAACCTGCTGCACTGTGAACTATCATCTGAGTGAGTTGCCATCAAGGACAACACCTGTATCATAATGCCAACAATCTCCCCCTTTGGACTTGATGGCAACAACGACACCAAGATTCTAACCATCATCAAACAGAGCAGATAATTGACTGAACCATATCAGACCCATTTTCTTGAGTCTGTCTCACTGCTTTGTTCTCAAACCAACATATACGTGACTGTGAAACTCCTAACACGCATATATACGTGACTTGTCTTCATTAAACTTGCATATGAGATTTAGAACACTAAAGTTTCACACTTTCAGCTCCCCCTAAGTCTGTTATGTCTATACATTGTGCTATGCCACATCTTTCTCACTGTACTTCCTTCTTCTTCCATATCTTCAAGTGTGATGATGTTTTCTCCTTTTGGTATGGTGCCCGAAATTTTCTCTTGCATTCCTTTGCTATATGTCCAAACTTGTTACATGCATAACATCTTACATGTTTCATATTCCTTCTATAGCAGTCAATGCCTTTGTGATCAAACATATTGCAAGAAAAATAATATCCCTTAAAGTACCTGGAAGCTGATGAACTTTCTATGTGATGGTCTTGAACCATTCTACTTCTGCATCTCACTGCAACATGTCCAAAATTATGACATATAAAACATTCAACATTATTCATTGGAGGAAATAACTGACTATCACCTCCACAGTTAAGAGTAAAATATTTTCTTTTAAGAATTTCTTTCCTTGGTTATTGATGGGTTTGACCTCTCATCTCCTTGTTGAGCATTTCAGATTTTGCATTAGAGTTCCTTGCCTCATCTTGTGAGCTAGATTCATCTTCAATAAATTCATGAAAACCAAGACTAGTTTTGATGGTAGGAGACCTTTGACTACTTAGAATATTATCCAAAATCTTAGTACTATCTTGAAATCATAACAGTTTATCCTTTTCTTCTAATTTACCTTTTAAGATATTTACCTCAACCTGATATTTCTCTTCCTTTTCCAGATATTTCTTCTTCAAGATATCTTTAGCCTTTCTTCCTTCTTCCACTTGTTGCCTTAATTTGAAAATCTCATTTTCTTGTTCTTCATCTGCTTGAGGTAGTTCTTCATTCTACTTATTTTCAAGATCTTCTTTTAGAGAGAGGATCTTAGCTTCAAGACTTTCATAGTAACTGGATCTATCTTTAAGTATCTTGATTTTTGTACTCTTTTCATTTACTTCATTTCTTAATGATGTCACTTCATCTTGTGGCTTTTGACATTGATCTTCCTTTTCCTTGTATTGCTTCCTTACTTTGTTTCCTTCCTCCAATTGAGCTTTTAATTTGGTAACTTCTTCTTTGAAGGCACACTCCCTTTTGTTAAATAGATCTTGTTGATATTTAATTTTATCTGTGAGTCTTTTAACTTCTGCCTCTATATTTATTTCACTATCACTTTCAATATCCTCAACATTGCATGAATAGAGAAAAGTATCACCAGAAGACCAAAAATTTGTACCTAATACATCTTTTTCTTGTTAATCTTCAATCTGAGGCAATTCTGAATCTGAATACTTGCTTCCACCTGATGGCCCATTGTCTCTCATGTTGTCACTATTCCTTTGAGATATCTTCTTCTTCTGAGGCGCTTTCTTCTTTAGCTTGTTTCGCATTGTTTCTATGGATCTCCTTCAAGCGATCAAGCTTCTGCCAAAGGACCTGCTCTGATAACAATTGTTGGAAATAATATGGGGGGCGGGGGGGTGAATCAGTATTAGTCAAATCAATAACTTTTTATTTTCATACTCTGATTTATATACGCCACTTCAATGAAGGTAACTCACGTGTACACGCAACTGTATTTAAGGCAAATAGCGTATATCCAACAAACTTATGATTCAATTAATTCATCATATGCTGATCTTTAATCAGTGCATCAGTACTTCATTAACCATATAAATAATAACCATGTGCAGTAATAACAGAACAAACCATCACACATAAGAAACACACATGAACACCAAGATTTAAGGTGGAAACCCAATGTGGGACAAAAACCACCTGCTGCTATCTTCTTTTAGTATAAGAAAAACATGTTTGCAATCTTGTACTGGTGCAGACTCATACCAGTACACAGGCACCATCCTACAGAAGGCTACAACCTTCTCTTATTCTCCAGCTTCCACTAGAAGGGAGCTACAACCCCCTAGCTCTTGTACTAGCCGATTTGTTTACTAGCACATAGGCACCAACCTACAGAAGGCTCCAACCTTCACTCATTTTCCAGCTACTACTAGAAGGGAGCTCCAACCCCCTAGCTCTTGTATTAGTCGATCCATTTACTACTACGTAGGCGCCAGCCTACAGAAGGCTCCAACCTTCACTCGTTTTCCAGCTGCTACTGGAAGGGAGCTCTAACCCCCTAGCTCTTGTACTCGCTGATATGTTTACCATTACGTAGGCGCCAACCTATAAAAGGCTATGACCTTTTCTCTTCCTCCAGGGACCACGTTTCATAAATTTTCAGACTGGATACTCCTGGAACACAACACCAAAATCTGAAGGCCTCGTTTCATCAAATTTTCATATTGGACCCATCAGCAACTTTGAAGCTCAAAATCAATCACCACTGCAATATAACTATCAAATACATCTACATCAACCAATCACTGAAATCCAATTATCAATCTCTGAATCAACCATAATTGAATCAATCAATCATTGAAAGCCCATCATCACTGAAGCAACTCACAATCAATCAATCTGAACATTTAGAACACTGTCACCAGAACACAGTCACCAAAACAAAAAGCAAAACCCAAAACTCTGCATCAACAATCAGAACCAACTACAACTTCAAACATCATATTTCATATTGTATACGCTACTTAGATGTGCTGAACCAGCATGTATACGTGTTTTTACCAAAGCGAACCAGCGTACAAATCTGCAAATACTAACTTAAAAACTTCACAACTATTCTAGACTTTATTCATACCCAGATCATAACATTTACAAAATAAAACATGCATCAATATTCATATCTAGACTATCCATGGTCAGACCACATAATAATAATTCATTTCAAGTCTTATGATCCCGATCCATCATCCATCATCAACCACATAGGTGCATCCTTAGTTCAGATCAAGCAAAGCATCATAAGCCCATAACCTACATATTTGATCTAACACTTCATAAGATATTCAATGCTTTCACACCTTGGCCTAATGATCTTCTCCTCCTTATATAGTTTTAGGCCTTTCTCAATACCTTGGACGAAAACCACTTAGGACCAATACCTTGGACCAAATACCTAGGGTCAATACCTCTGACCAAATACCTCGAACCAAATACCTTGGATCAATACCTTGGACCAAAATACCTTGGACTAAATACCTCGGACCAAAACCTTGGTTTTCCAACATGTACGTGCTTTTCCTCCTGTGAAAGTGTGTGTATACGTATACGCTCCTTTTGTTATGTTAACCCGTGTGTATAAGTTGATTGGACAAGGTGAACCAGCGTATACTTCTTAAACTACTCTCTTTCTTCAATCTCTGGAGTCTGATCTGTAATCCTTTGTTGTTAACCTATTGCAATATGAACTTTCATTCGAGGGAGTTGCCATCAAGGACAACACCTATATCATAATGCCAACAAATATTCCTCACCTCATTCAGTAAAATATTTTTGTGACCAAAAGCCTCCCAAAATGGGGAGGTGTGATCTGAAATGGATCATTATATTTTTTGTCATCTCTAACATCCCTCATGAAAATTCCATGTAATAAAAGTTAATAAAGGAAAAATCATAACCACTATTGATGGGAAACTTATTCCAGGTTGAATGTGGGGAAAAATCCTAGTGATGGGGGTCACTTGTGATTGTTTAATGGCTGAGGAAATTCGCAAAGGAAATGGATAAGGCTTTGGAAAGGTAAACTGGCATTTTTGGAACATTTATTTATGAAAATAATGGAAATTATGAGAAAAGGGAGGTGAAAGGTCACAGGTTGCATGTGAGGAGGAAAATGAAGAAAATAGAGGCCTCATTCATAAAAAGGCTTCTGAGGATCAGTTGGTAACCTTTTTCCAGTACAATTTTGGAGCTCTCTCATTATTCTCTCTCTCTCTCATATTCTTGGAGACTTAGAGTTTTCTTGGAGCACTCTTGGAGGGTGTGACATACTTGGATTTTGGAGTGAGAAGGCAATGGAAGAGAAGGAAAGTGCAAGAGGACATTGGGATCAACAACTACAATGATATTTTCTTGCAAGTACCGAGTTTCATGTATGTTTTCCTCACTAGTTTTGGGCATGAATGGTATATTCATGTGGATTTTTGGTGATGATCTATCACTGGCATGGAGGATTTCCTAGATTGGCAGTGGAACTCCTAGCCTTTTCATTTCTTGGATAGTCATGGAGTTCGTGGGTTTATTTCATTGTTTCTTTTTTGGTTGGTTCTCATGTTTCCTTGGCTTGGGTTGAGTTGTTAGCTCCTGGAAGCCCTAGTTGGACAAATGCTTTGGAAGCCCGTTAACAACTTGGGTTGAGTTACTAGTCCTGGAATCCTTGGTTGGAACAAATGATCTGGAAGCCCTGGAAGGATTGGATGGAGACCAATCAGATGATGGTTTTGTGATGTATGACCATGGGGTGGAATCATTGTTTGATGGGTTAAGGTGGATGGCCTCTGGAAGCCTTGGATGGTTTTGGATTGATGTGTTCTATGAGATCCAACGTTCATGTTTGGAATATGGCATGAAGGTGAATGGCTGAAGAGAGATTTGGCTTGACCATTCTATGGTAGGGTGGAATATGGAAGTCCCATCTCGGGTTTGGATTTTGCATCATCAATATGAGGTTATTTTTCCTTGTAAATATATGAGTATTATACTGGCTTATATGTGGTTTGTATGCCTATGATTTCATGAGTATATCTGCTGCTATTATGCTGGTTATTTATATGTTTTATGACAGTAGCTATGTATGGATCTCATCATGTTTTTACTTGTAAATGAATGATCAATGTATCTGTGACCTAATGGGTGAAACGGTAGTTGATGTTTTGAGACATCAATGTTTCTTAGCAATTTTTAGTTAAGTATGAGGCGCCTATGCTCAGACTTGTTATTTACAGCTATAGATTACCTATTCATGATATGTTTTACAAAACTCATGTCATGGCTAGTAGGGGTCCAGTTAATGTATTATTCAAGTAATTGCATTAGCAATGTTGTTTTCATGTTATCTTACTATTATGAAGGTATCATGCAATTATGGGCAGTGACTTGGGCTATGGGCCTAAAAATGTGGATTAATTCCCAGGGACGCTGGCACAGAACTGACAAAAAGTGTCCCTAGACACTGGCTTGTAGGCCTGTGAGAGCGTCCAGAGGTCCTTGGACATTGGCATGCCCATAACATGAGAAAGTATATAGGTCAAGTAGTCCAAAATGTCAGTGGGACCAAGGGGATGGTTGGAAGGAAGGTTGGGTTGGCTCCTGAGGGTCCTAATGCTGGTGTTGGATGTCTGTATGATGCTTCCATCGGTTCCACTTCCTTAACGTGACTTAGGAGGTCAAATCATATCATAATGGTCTCTCCTCCCATTTTTACCCTGATGGGCCAGTTCCTTGGATAGATGTGAGAGGAGGGTGTTACAAAGTGGTATCAGTGCATGGTTCACCCATCAGACTAGATGGGTTATGTGGTGGTCATGCATGCATGTCAGTTGCGTGTGTGTCTCTTACACTTGCATTCCATGTTCTTGTTGCATTTGCATAATGTTGATCATGGTTGTAGTGATGTCATCATGAGGAACTTGATGTTGTTATTGTGGAGTGCATCATCATGAGTTTATGACTGGTTACATCTTTTTATATGTCACTTACATGTTGTTATATGTTGTTTGGTTGCATTCTTGTATGCTTAGTTACATGTATCATTCTTGTAGGTTTGGTTTCAAGTGTTGTTCAATTATGCTTGATCGTACATGTTTATGCATATGTGTGGAGGGTTATGCATTGCTTATGCATGTTCGTCTTTGTGGGTGGTCAAGTGTACGATGATGTGGTGGTGGTTTTCATGCATGAAGTCATACTATGTGTTGTTGATAAGGTCATGCATTGATGACTGGAACCTAGCTATAATGATGGTTACATGGTCATATGCTTATGTGTTATGCTTCTATATGTTATCATGATTATGTTATACGTGTATCACACTGATTTGTTGATCTTGTAGACAAGGAATCCTCCCCAAGCTATACTAAGGTACGTTGGTTTATTATGATTTGGTTTAGCTGACATGATATACCTTGCAGGAAGAAATTTCAAATGGCTAGGAAGATGGTTGACTACAAATACTCTCCCTATCAATCAGAAGAGCAGTATGGTATTAAGAACTCTTTCGATTTGGTAGTTACACTGAGAAGCTTAAAGGAATAAATAAGGAGTTGTAACGTATGCTAGGGTCCTATAATTTATAGGATATCAAGGTGATTGAGTATTTTATCTCATAAATCTCACACTGTAAATAATTGTTAATCTGCAAATGATTTCCAAAAAAAGAAAATAGAATAAAAATGAAAAGAGGGTATAAAAAAAGGAAAACAAAAACCACTGAAAAAAGAACAAAATATAGAACCCCATAAAAGAAAGAAAAATAAAAAAAGAAAATAATACTGAAAGTGTTGCAAATCTAAATGCCACTACTGATAGATACTTCTATTCATGATTGATAAATAAAGGTTGCGTGCAACTTGTTTAAAATGCCACAATGACTAGTTATTTGTTTGATCATACAGTATAATCATGGTTAAACATGTTTGAATTTATGTAACTTAGATCAGAGAATAAAGATTTTCCAAATAGTTTAATCTTGGTGAATCAACAGTTAGGTAGAAAATGACATTGATTCAACTGTCTAATCTAAATGAATAGGAGGAATAAGTGATAGGATTTTAGTAGTTTTGATTTTTCATAAAATAAAATGATTATGGGTTTGCAAGTCTAAATGCACCCCTTTAGAAACATAAAAATGTTAGCTTAGTCAAAGGGTAGGTATAGATAGTTGGTTTTATAAATATATTATGTGCCCTTTATGCTAAGTCTCAATGACTTTGTAAAAATAAAAATGCATGATGGGATGATGTATATTCATAACATGTTTTGTATCCCAAATATTATCCTAAGTTTCAAAAAAAAAAATCAAAGGCGCATATGGACAAAAGTTGTTGTGGTTTATGGTTAAAGGAGGCCGCAGTCAAAGCATCGGGATCCTCCTACCTTTTGGATCGACAACCCTTGTTTATTTTCGCCGCGCCCCCCCCCCCCCCCGCCATCCTACCTTTACTCTTGGGGGGGGGGGGTCTGAAAAGGCGGTATTCTTCATCGAGCCCCATCCTTACATGGCATGTTCTCCAAATTTCTCACCCCCCCTACTGATACCACTTACGACCTTCTACCCCCTCCAAAAATTGTCTTCCCCTCAGCGTTTTACCATGTCCCTACCTAACACCCCACCACTCCTATCGTGCCACGTTTCATAGTCTTTTCCCAATTAAATGACATCCCAACAAAACTATCATTGAGCATTCAATTTTCCTTCCTAGGAAACCGATCAACTTCAACGGTCCCGCGCCAACCTCCAATGGAAATTTCCATCCTTCCTTAAGAAGCCTCAAACCGTCTTCATTATCCATTTCACTAGCTTATTCTCCATAATTCCTAGGTTTTTTCTGCAAAGCAACCAATTTCAAAAAAAATATTGAAGTAGACAAAAGTGTCGGCATTTTGTCTCCTTTCCCCTCATAGCTCATAACCTTAAGTTTATCCCTGGTAAGATTTAACCCATCTGGTGAGATCCTTTTTTCAATCACTTCCCAATCCATAAACCAGATGATGCTAGCTTCCCCTATGGAAAATAGTGCCCCATTTTCCTTAGAAACCCTCACTGAACTCTATCAAAAGCTTGATTTTGCTAAAAGAGCCAATATTTTCAATATCTTCTTACCAAAAAATTCCCAATTACCAAAGAAGAATCCTCCATACCCTTCCCCAATCTTCCCTAAACAAGACAAATAGATTATAACCATAATTTCATACATTCTGGGTTATTATTCTGATCAGTGGGTAGATGAACCCATTCTAGGCTTTCCTTCCATCTTTTCCACAGATAGAAAACCATCTATTTTATTTAATTTCAGTCAATTCTTAGCTAATAACATTCATGAGTAGTTTCTTAAATTTTCAACAGAATAAGTGTTTAATTACACTTCAATTTTAGTTTATATGTTTCTATATTATCAAGTAGACAGGTTCAGGTTTTCCATGCATAAGCTAGATGAAGAGGGAAACCAGCAGCTTGTAATATTTTGGACTTCTTTAGTCATGAAAGATCAACAATAACTCTCCTACAAACAGTTCATTGAAGAGTTTTTTCACCCAGCTATGAATATCCTAAACATCTCAACACAACCCAAAATTAGTGAAGACATCAAAAGGATTTTGCATTTGATAGATCAGGCCAAGACTGGAGATTGTTATTTATACCAAAACTATATAGAAATCAGAGTTTATGGATGTGAGTTAGCACCATACAAGCTCCCAAAATACCTCCACATGAGGATTTTTTCCCTTGAATATATCAGACAAATGCTAAATTCAAATGATATTCACTTTGTTGTGGCAAAGAAGAAGTCCCATTTTCGGATAAAGACATAGGTGGGCCCTTTAATAGGCAACACTAGGTCAGCAGGAGAAGAAGCAGATAATATCCTTAAAGAAATTAAAGTTATCCTGAGTTTCACATGGACTTATGACCCTTGGGGTATCATTTCTAAGCTGAGATTAGAAAACAAAACTAATCCATATATCCATACCTCAAGGCCTATGATAGAGAAATATGTGAACCAATCAGAATGGGAAGAGAATACATTGCAAGAAGTTGAAGAACAATTATTTTCTACTTCAAATTTACAGACTCCCACTCCTCAAGAGAAAACAAGTAAAAGATAGAGAGAGGAGGGATCATCATCAACAACATGTAGTGAGGCCAAGGAGTTCAGAATCAATTACAGGAAAAGAGCTCAGATGACTCCTAGGACAGATGCAGAAAACGAGATAGAAGATCAAGCTGCCATCATAATTGGAGAATCACCACCTACAAGCAGCAAGTTTGTTACATCTCCTACTAGACCTTCAATATCACATGGTCAAAAAGAAATAGAGCTATCTTCGCAATATGTCCAAGGAGAAAAGGAAAAGAGTGTTTTTTACAGATACCGAGAAATCAAACTTAAGAATGAAATTCTTAAGAACAACACCTATAATCAGTTTTGGAAGCAGACTTGCAGTTCACAAATGCAGATGGCCTTTCTTGAGGCCCAAATTCCACATCCAAAGACACCAACAGATTACAAGAGCACATCATTTGAATTCAGCACCAAAGATATCCATCCCATCAATCAAATGGAGATTCATAAACATACTGGTGAGATAATTTCCTCTACCTTAACTAATACTGCCATGTCATTGTCTAAGCTGCAGGTTTCATATGCAAACATTCAGTCCCCAATTAAAAATGGAAAATGTGTCTTCTTTAGCAAAGGACAAGAGGATCAAATCTTTGGAAGATTTGGTAGTCAAGATAGGATATGATCCTAAAGATATAAATGTTGCAAATGAGATCATCAAGAAGAAAAATCTTGACATTGCAGCATTGAGAAAGCAGTTGAAACTGTCAGCCACATATCCCTTGAATAAAGATATTGAAGAAAATGAGACACAGAACGCTGATATGATGAAGCTAATCATAGAGAAGAATATTCAGATCAGACAAATGAAGGCATAAATGGAGAAAATGTCAAAGAGAAAGAACAGAGTCAAAGGATAGCCATAGTCCCCCTTGATGCTATACCTATCACTCAAATCCTAGCTACAAGATTAAAAACAACAAAATCTTCTTCAAATCAAACTACAAGTGATGAAAAGGTGATAAAGGCACTAGAAAATATGTCAATCCTGTTAGAAGAAATTAATAAGTTGTCTGGGAAGCTCAAAGCTCTGTAAGAACAGAAAGCTAGAACTGAAGCTTCTTGTCTAGTTGAAGTGTAGAAGTCACAAAGGCTACTAGAGAGGTTATAGAAGGTGGAGAAGGATACATCAATTGGTCAAACCTTGGCCCAAGCCAAGGAAACCATTTGGATGGGTATTTTGGACTCCATGAATGAGATTTGGCCATGTATCCAAATCATTTTTGAACAAAAAGAACTGATATAAAAGGCCACAGAAACCATTGTTCAAGGGAAAAGTTGGGAGACATGCCTACAAAAGCCTCCAATATCATCAAATTCATGAATCAATGAATAAGTATGAACTTGAAGAGTTAGGAATTAATGACAGGACTGCCACCATCTTAGAAGTCAAGAAGGTTTTGACTAAAAGAAATCTCATTGATCAATTGGAGGAGAAATGTGAAACACTAGAGCTGGGAGTAAACACGTTTTTCAATAGGATCGAAGCATTAATTCAGAAAGGATTGACCAACATATATGTGATTAATGACAAACTGATTACTCAAGAAGATTATGTTTTGAAGATGAAGGAAGTGGCCAAAAACAATATTAAATTCAGTGGTATAAAAGGAAACATGGCAACTAGAACATTCTTAGAGAGAATGGGAAATGACTTCTTTATCTAGAATGAGGTAAAACATGTCTTCATAGTAAAGCCAACATTTGCAAGGTATATTGAGGTTGATGAGATTTACCGAAGGTAATTAAGTTAACCATTCTAGATGAAAAAAGGTGGGAGGAACTATGTGATTTATTGGATTAAAGGCAACTCGAACACAATAAGAAATATCAGTCAGCACATCAATGAGCACAACAACTAGCGCAAAATAGTTATAGGCTCATTCAACAACCGAATCCACCAAAATAGAGCCACCTCTTCATGCATTTTTCCAGCTTGCCTATGATTCTGCAAAAGATCAATTTTATTGTTTAGGATTATGTTAATAATACATTGTTGGTTGAGACAATGATTTTGTAATTATTTTTATAAATACTTCATTGTTTGAAGTATTAAGGGTTGATTGTTGAATATAATTTTCCTCTGCAAATCATAACTTCTTAGAGTTGCTGGAAGCATCAATAATATAGGGAAATTTTCACAGGATTCATGTGGTGTACAAAATGGTGATGTTCTTCTTCAGTTTATGTGTTTAATCCTTGTCTCTTTTCTCTGTTATTTATGAAAAGCTTAATTACATAACAAAAACTATGATGAATAGGATATGTTATATAGAACACTCTATTATGGCTATTAGTAATTTATATGTTTTCGGCTGAAGTCAAATTAAGTAATTCTTCATTGCTCCTTAGTTTCTACTGAATCTTACATTTCTTCTATTTCATAATCCAATTACAATTTTGAAAGATCCAACTAGTGCAACCTATCTTGCCCTGTGAAAATCCTTCAAAATTTGATGCAAATCCAGTTAATGTTTAGAATCCATAGCCCAATGGAATTATAACAATTTAATCAACCAAGCAATCCAATTAAAAATTATCAGTACAGTCATAACTAGCCTAAAATTCACATAAAACATAGCTAAATTTTATAGAGAGACCTGTCTCTGAAGCTGGCAAGGCTAGATCCCAGCTTCCAAAATGGTTTTGATGTTGTCCTATGTGTTTACTCCCTCAACCTCAAAAATACAGAACGAAAACAAGGTAGATAATGACAAAATCATGCAGGCTCAAGAGAAACAAGCAGAGGTAAATGCAGTGATACTTCAGAGTTTGTCAAGTTTGTAGGGATAAGAACCACATCATATTAGCCATGAGGAGGAGGATATAACTAATGGGGCATATGGGAGTAGGTCGCATGGTGGTCACAGGTCAGATAGACATGAAAGAATTAGAGATGGCATGTTGTTTGACACTCTAGATAGTAGATGGGATAAACACATGTATTACTCTAGTTTCGATTTAGATAGGCACTATGGTCATCATCGTTATTATCCTTACAGGAGGAGTGATAGGGGGTATTTTTCGAATGAGTTTAAGAAAGAAAAACCACCTAATTTCTATGGAGAGATGAAGAAACCATAGGGTTCAAAGGCATGGTTGCTTGGCATGAGGAAGTTCTTCAGCTTGCATGACTATTCAGAGAACATGAAAGCTAGAGTAGCTACATTCAGTCTCAAAGGCAAAGCAATCATTTGGTGGGAAGATGTAAAGAATGTCAGATGTATCCATGAGGAGGATTTAACTTGGAGTGAGTTTGAGTGGATATTCAAGAAGAAGTACCTATTAGAGAGATAATTTGATGACAAGGAAAAATAATTTTATGAGATAAAGATGGGATCGATGACATATGATGAGTACACTAACAGGTTCTTGGAGTTACTGAGGTATGTGCCTTATCTCCCTGAGGAGAAGGCTAAGATTCAGAGGTTCATTAGTGGATTTCTAGTTTCATTCAAAGACAGGATTGAGTTCGATGAGCTTATATCATTGGAGGAGGCCATTTGAAAGCTAAGGCATTGCTATGAACAACCGAATCGCAAGTCTGAGACTAAACTAGATTGGAAGGGTAATACAAAGAACAAAGGAAAATGGGACAAGAAATGAGGAAGACCTTAGGGTACAAATAATAAAGAGAATATAGAACCATCTAAGAAGTTCAATGCATCAAATAGAGGATAGGGACATTGATCTGAGGAGAAGAATAAGGGTGCAGGATGGAAGCCTATAGAGTGTTGGAATTGTGGAAAAGGTCATCGCAGGAGAGATTATCTACAGAACCAGGGTAGTAGGTCTGAGATATATAGTGCGCAGGAGACATAGACTATTGGGGACGTTCGTTAGAGTGTTCCTCAAATTTATGTTGCATTCAAAAACAAATAGGCATACCATTAGGCATCTATCATTGAGATGGATGGTAAGTTTTGTGATCGAGTTATTTCTATTTTGATTGACCCTAGATCTAATTATAGCTATGTTAGTTCTGACTTGGTGAATAAGTGTGGTTTGAGTAAGGAATTGCATGCAGAATCTTGGTTAGTGCACTATTGGCTACATGTACAAAGAAGCGAGTTCACCATTGGGTAAGAGCTTGTACATTTGATTTGAATGGTATGCATACTGCAACACATTTGAATGTATTACCATTGGGTTCATACAGTAGTTTATGGGCATGGATTGGTTGTATCTTCATAGAACCAAGGTAGGTTGTTATGAAAAAACAATTGAGTGTGTGGATGACAATGGAGAACCAAGAGTCTTACAAGGTAAGAATAAATCCACATCAGTTAGGATGGTGACAACTATGCAAGAAAAGTGTAGTCGTAGGAAATAGTGTATGCTATTTGCAGTGCACATTTCTAGTGACAAAGGTAAGGAAGTTGAGGATGTAGATCAAGTGAGAAAGTACCCAGTTTTACAATAGTTTAAGGATGTATTTCCTGAGGACATTACAAATTTACCACCTCATAGGAAGGTAGAATTTTCTATTGAGTTGGTGCGAGGGGTAGCTTCGACATCAAAATCACCTTATAGGATGAGCACACTTGAGTTGGTTGAGTTGAATGTAGAGTTGGAAGAAATGTTGGACAAGGGATACAATAGACCAAGTGTATCACCATGGGGTGCACCAATCTTATTTGTGAAGAAGAAAGGTGGTACTCTTATATTATGCATTAACTACAGTAAGTTGAACAAAGTGACCATCAACAACAAGTATCCCTTACTAAGGATTGATGACTTGTTTGATCAGTTAGAGGGAGCAACGATGTTATCAAAGATTGATATGAGATCTAGATATCACCAGGTATGCATCAAAGAGGAAGACATTTACAATACAACTTTCCGGACCAGGTATGGGCATTATGAGTTTGTTGTAGTTCAATTCGGGTTGACTAATGCTCCAACTACATTTATGTTCTTGATGAATAGTGTGTTGCATCCGTATTTGGATAAGTTTGTTATTGTGTTCATTGATGACATATTGGTATATTCTAAAAATGAAGAAGAAAATGTCGAACATTTAGCAACAGTGTTGAGGTTATTGAGAGAGCATGAATTGTATGCTAACCTCAACAAGTGTAGTTTCTTTTAGACTGAGGTACACTACTTGGGGCATGTTGTCTCTAAGGAGGGCATTATAGTAGATCTGGAAAAGATAAGGGCCATCAGAGTGGGTAGCTCCTAAGAATGTGGATGAGGTGAGATATTTCATGGGTTTGGCAGGCTACTATAGTAAGTTCATCAGGAAATTCTCACAAATTTCTTATCCTACTACATCATTGCAGAGGAAAGGTAAGAAGTTTGAATGGACAGAGGAGTGTAAGGATAGTTTTGAGCAACTTAAGTAGATGTTGACACATGCACAAGTGTTAAATATTGCAGACCCGGACAAAGAGTTTGTAGTATGAACAGATGCTTCCAAGAAAGGACTTGGTGGAGTCCTTATGCAGGATGGACAGGTGGTATGTTATGGGTCACAGAAACGGAATGAGAACGAGCAGAACTATCCCATGCATGATCTTGAATTGGCAGTGATTATGCATGCAGTAAAGATGTAGAGACATTATCTTCTAGGTAGGAGGCTTACATTGATGAGTGATCACAATGTTTTGTGGTACCTATTTGGCCAACCAAATCTGAATGGTAGGCAAACTCATTGGTGGGCTACGATCAGTGAGTTTGATTTTGAGATCAGGTACATCAAAGGAAAAGAGAACAGAGTGGAAGATGCTCTTAACAGGCAAATACATGTAAATTACGTAGTAGTTATGAGATCCTATAGGACAGCCTTATAGGATAGGATCTTACAGGCAGATTACCAGGATGTTAGATATATGGAGATTATGCACAGGTTGTAGCAAAGTACAGGTACAGGTGGTAGTATCGGTACAGGTACAGGTGACAGTATAGGTACATGTATAGGTATAGGTAGTGGTATAGGTGCAGGTGAACAGGATGTGGACTATTGCCTTACGACAGATGGATTGGTTAGATTCCGAGACATGATATGTGTCAGATAACAATGAGCTCAAGAAGGTGATCTTGAGAGAGTTTCATGTGAAACCATATTTAGGTCACCCAAGTTATCAAAAGACATTGACCGCAATGAAGAGATTCTATTATTGGCCAAACTTGAAGAGTTATGTAGAAGAGTTTGTGGCTTGTTTTTTTTATTGTTAGTGTGTGAAGGCTGGGTGTAAACATCCAGGTGGACTGCTACAACTGATTGCAATTCCAAAATAGAAATGGGAGGTCATTTCCATGGACTTCATCATAGGTTTACCGAGGATAGCGATAAAACATGATTCCATCATGGTTATTGTGGATAGGTTGACAAAGGTTTCACATTTCTTTCTAGTGAAGTCTACATTCTCAGCTAGTGATGTAGCATAGTTATTCATCAAAGCACTACAAGAAAAAAGGTCAATGGTGAGGGTCATTCTTGTGACAGACCTTTAAGGTCCATCACCAATGTCGCATATGGTGACAGTCTTTAAAAAAGCGTTGTTGTAAGTGTATATAGTGATGGTCCTTTATGGTTTGTCACCAAAGCCATTTTCAATGACACTTTTGGTGAGGTTCGTTAAACGCCCATCACTAATTCTCTCTTTGGTGACACTTCTAATGACAATGTTTTATTGACCGTCACCAATGATCTTTTTGGTTACTTTTGGTGACTGTCAATAAATGTTCATCATCATTTATTATTCCAATGAGTTTTTTATGACACTTCATGCCTGTGATGGACCTTTAAGGTCCATCATCAATGTTGCATATGGTGACAGTCTTTAAAAAATCTTTGTTGTAAGTGTATATAGTGATGGTCCTTTAAGATTTGTCACCAAAGCCATTTTCAATGACACTTTTGGTGAGGGTCGTTAATTTCCCATCACTAATTCTCTCTTTGGTGACACTTTTGGTGAGGGTCGTTAAAGGCCCATCACTAATTCTCTCTTCGATGACACTTCGAGTGACGATGTTTTATTGACCCTCACCAATTCTCTTTTTGGTTACTTTTGGTGACGGTCAAAAAAAATTCCGTCATCATTGATCATTCCAATGCGTTTTTGATGATGCTATGTACTTGTTACTATATTTTTTGTCAAAATATAATTATTTAAGACCATTGTTGTGGAGTCTTTTTCATTATATGTCCAAGGTCATAGTGGTTATAATAGCTAGTCAATTTGTTAAGAAGTAATTAGTGTGTATCATTTCCCTCAAGTCATAAGAATACAGTCTTCCTATGAGTCAACATATGATTCACCTCTATTAGGTTTATTATCTAGCAAATTTCCTTTAAATAAAGTTCCACTAGTATGTGTAGGAACGATATTATTTAATACATAATCAAGCTCTGTCAATTTTATTAATGAGAGAGACTTAGCACTCCTCAACACTCATTGAACACCTTAACATGCTTTGGAACAATACACTAACATTCCTTGGCACCTCGCATTTCTTGGAACATCTTTGTACCTAGAACATGTTGCCATGAGTAGGACGCCAAAGCACATGTTGGCATGCCATAGCATAGCATAGCACTCCCCTATCATGTGTTGGCATTCCCTGTACTCCCTAGCATGTCCTGGAACTCCTTGGCATAATATTGCATTGACAAAAATTAGAGCTTGGCATGTATTGGAACAAATTATTTGTGTGCCTAGCATGCCCCTTTTGAAAAAGATAAAGTCCCAACTTATTAACCCTCTTATGTGTTCATTTCCTTTCATTTTATCTTGGTTATTCCTTTTTTTGCCTTGAAACTCCTTGACGCATATTGGCATACTCTGGCACCCTGCACATCCTAGCATGTCTTAGCACCTAGAATGCCTTGGCACTATTTGGCACATGTTAGCACACCCCGGGACTACCTAGCACACTATAACACTTCTTGACATTCCCTGATATTCCCTAGCATGCCTTACCCATTCTTAGCATACCTTGTCACTCCCTCCTTGGCATGACAACTAGCACTGATTGACACTCCCCAACACACCCTCATATTCATTCACTTCCATGCATTTTGACCTAGTGCTCCCTTGTGTTGTCCTAGTACTCCCTAACACTCCTCAGCATGCATTGGCACTCTCTAGCACACCTTAGCACTCATAAGTGAAGAATGAAACTTGTAACCAATGTCACTAGACTCGGAATAGCCAATAAATCGGCGAGGAAAAAGAGGTAAGATTTTTAATGAGATTGGGGAAAAATCGGAAAAAAAAAGGGAAAAAATTAGTGAATTTAGTAAATAAAAATATACACATATATTGAATTTAAAAAAAAAAAAAAAAAAAAACATTTTTCATTGATATTCCGTAAATCCATGTCCAAACAATTCATAATATCAATAAATGTCCAAAATATCATGAATGAATACGCATCTCATATATGCTATGAGTCCAAACATGATCCAAAGTACTGAGTCATGACTCCTAACTAGTGACTACATAGAACTAGAAGCATCTGCTTCTAAAAGTTTACAAACAACTGCATACTAATTAGAAAAAAATAGTAACTAAGAGTCTAAGACTCTTAAGAGTGAGAACTAGAAGCGATTCCTCCCACTCCTCTGCTTGCTTGACTCTCAAAGTTCTTCAAGTCATGTAGGCTTAAAAGAGGAGCCTCCTCTAATTGGACCCAATCTGCTGCATTTGTAGTTTGTAAATATATCTCTTCAAGGTCTATTGGTGAATGATCCAAACCTATCATTATCATGAGACATTGAAATGTGAATTTAAGTTTGAATTTGAACTTTAAAGTTTAAACTTTAAATTCCAAATCAGATTATGAAACCTTCAAATTCAAGCTCTCACCTAGTATTTTCTTGTTGTGAAGTTGTAGATTGTATTGGAAAAATAAAGGTCATTTAAGCACTTTTGTGTCGATCGGTTCCGCTTCTTAGAATGTATTTTCTCAAACATGCTCCAGTTGCACTCACAACTTGAAGCACTACATGCTTGGTTTAAGATTCGAATGGAAAATCTCTTCAAATATGGAGTATCACTACAAAAGTTTTGCCACCAAAGACCTAGCAAGCGGCAAGGGTTCATGAGTAGACGTACTAAATACTAAATAGTAAAAAATTAAAAAGACAACAAAATTTAATAAAACATTTAACATACAAAATAAAGTTTAACCAAATTTAATGAACTGATAAAGCCTTCAAGCCTCAAAGGGTACCTGGCAACACCTTAGACCTTTCTCGTATAACACTAGTATAGGAAAATAATTTAGGTGGTGCTCTATAATCCTATAGTTTGGAAAATACACCACTTTGAAATTCTGGATCAGGGAAGCACCTTTCCATGCATGTCATAAGTCCTCTGTGAACCTCCCCATCCTCATTAAATTTGCTCTTATCATAAAAATACTATGGGTTTAAGAAGTATCTAGCAGCATATAAGGGGGAATGCAATTTCCTATCCCAATGTGCATCAGTAATGTCTCAAAGATGAATATACTTTTCCTCCTCATCCCCATATCTTCTTTTGATGGCCTCCTTTGTGAGATCCATCACCTCATAAATGTAACCCATAACGGGTTTGTCACCATCAACCATCCTGAAAGTTCAAGCTTTCAAATTTAAATTAATATGAAACATTGAAAATAAAAAGAAGCTTGAAATGAAATTTAAAACATGAAAAAGTTAAAAGACTTGAAGTACCTGAGAACTCTAACAAGGGACTCCATCACAACAATAATCTCTTCGGCATCTTTCTAGAAACCTTCATTAAACACAAGTGCAACAACTTCAATGCCTTCAAGGGTCTTGGAATGTTTAGATGTCATCCACTCAGGTCCCAAGGACATCTCTCTTCAGATTTATCTTTTACTCAACCACAAATTGCAAAGATATGATTTTTTTTGCAAATCTAGTCAGTGCAGGTCGAACAATTTCTTTACCTACAGTGTATTTTCTCATGGTGTTTAGGACAATAATGTGGTTGTATAGGTATTTTGTTATGGATTTTTCCTTCTCCACAACCTCATGTATCCAATGAATCTTACCAATGTCCTAAAGCATTAAATCTATACAATGGGCAAGACAATAGGTCCAAAAAATAGTGGGGTGCCTAATCTCAAAAAGTCTACCAGCAACCATATAATTAGTTGCATTGTTAGTGACAGTTTGTACAACATGTTCTTCTCCCACTTCTTGAATGACTTCTTCCATCATTTCACAAATAAGTTGTGTAGTCTTAACCTTGTTTGAGGCATCCACTGATTTGAGAAACATTGTACCTACTGGACAAGGTACACGGATATTTATTAAAGTTCTATTCCTCTGAACTATCCATCCATCACTCATGACCGTGCACCCTGTTTCTACCCATGATGAAAGAAACTCAGATAGCACAAGCATGGCATCTTCAACACTTTGTAATAGCAAATTTTTCCTAATGCTCTCTAATGAAGGAGCTTTGAACCCTGGACCTGCAACAACAACTGCATCAATCATAGCTTACCAAAAATGACTTATGGCACAGTGGAAAGGTATGTCAGAATAGTACCAAAAGTTGGCAATGGCCTTCCTTGCCTGACTATGGATATTTTTTTCCAACCAATGGTATCCAAGGTAGTTTGGGAACCAAGTTTTGTGCAGGGAGAAAAAAAGGTGTTTATGTTTCCACCTCCAATGTTGAATGCAGGAGGATTCATTTGGCCTTGAGTTTGACTTGGACTTGGAGGCATGTGTGGGAAACTTGGTAACTACATTAAGGATTCAACGGAGGGAGACAACAATGGGGTAGTGGAAGAAAAATTGTCAACTCCAAGAGTTCCTATTTCCTTTTTTTTTTTTTCTTTTCTTTCTTTGCATTATGCTGACTCAACATATTAATGGCCAAGGTTGCTTGGTGTTTGACATTTTCGTCAACGTTTTTGCAGAGACCTATATCATGGTTGGGTATTTGTGCAAGGTGGTCCTTGAATCTATAAAGGCCTCCACTACATTTCGCTTTGCAAAATTTACGAAGGAGCTTAGGGTCTTCAAGAATCTTGTCACAATAAGCCCAAGCAAAGTCCTTCTCCCTCGACATTGTTGTTGTTTTGGACTTGTGTTTAAATTGCAGCTTCTGTTTAGAATTGGAGTTGTGCCTTCTATTTAATTTGGCTCCTGTAAAATACAATAAAAAAATTAAAACTAAAAATGTCATATATAACTTCACAAAAAAGAGGGTTGGTTTTAAAGGATATGAGGTTTTGTTAAGGATCAAAGAGGAGTCTGTCCAGCAACACAAGCACATTTCGACCTAATATATTATTATGACCTTGAAACACAATTAGGTATATATGAGGAAATGATACCTAAAGGAAATATTATCAACATATATTGCATTGTAATCTTGAATTTTCAAGTTCGTTTAGCATAAGACAACTGAACTAATACATCAATAACAAAAGTCATAACCAAAGGAATACGCTGAACATTCAATTGCTGAACAGTGAAACTTGAAACTTGCCATTGAAAATGACATTGAAACTTCAATATAGTAATATACCTATTATTTAAGCCAAGTGCCAATGTACCTTGATTGTTGAATAGTGAAGCGGCTAAGCATAAAGGTAACACACATTGAAGGTGACGCGCGACTGCCTGATATGGAGTCTAGACTTAGGCTTACCTTGGAGGTTCCCTAATATTGAGTCTGGACTATGTAATAGTGAGTAGTGATTGATTACTGAAGGTCTCAACGTATGAGTTTTGGGCCTAAGAAATGAGAAATAAATTTTGGAATGACTGACGTTTAGTTTTTAGCAATGTGACATACCTAAACTTGAAAAACTCGTGCTCATCGAGTCAAGGCTGAAAATTGAATAAATTGGAATCAATCACAGGAATCTACTTTAATCGGAAAGTTGGGAGTCAAACTTGCATTGACCATGAGTTAAACCTGGTCAATGTGAGTTAGACTCGCAAATATTTAGATAGGATTGTTTGGAGAGCGAGCAAATTCCAACTTGTGATTAATCGTGATTGATCGGTGAGTCCTGTTTCATGGCTTGTAACTGAAATCTGAACTGAAAATAGGAGATCTTACAATTGAAACTAATTGTTAATTTTCTAAACTGAAATTGGCCCATCGACATCATTTGTATTTGTGGCTGGGTGCATTAATGGAAGATATTCATTTTAAATCAAGTTCATGGAGAAAATATTTTATGGAAGATGTTTCTTTTATGTCGAGGAAGACATAATAATATTTTTTATTAAATTTGAATAACAATAGTATCTACTTTGTATCTCCCGTGTCTCATTATTTTTATCTCCTATAACTCATACAGAAAGTGGGGTAATAGTGGACATGTAGCATCAAGCTCCACTCCTTTTAATCCAAAGTTCTGAATGTAAACCTTTGTGTCACTTGCACTGCAAAGCCTTCGCTGTAGAGTGTGGAGTTAACACCTACCTCTGCATGACAAAAGCTACACATACCTTTTGAATTGGTTTTTTCACCTTTTGTCCATTCTTTGTTTGGAGTCTGGGACAACAAGCTCCAGAGACGTTTTTTCCATACCTCTGTGTGAGTGGAACTTTGCACATTTTCTTTGCTTCAACCAATATCAAAAGCATTTGTGAGCTTCTTTCAAGGCATGAATACATGCTTCAATCATGGAAATCAACAAAGTTTCTAAAGCAAAAAATAACGATGGAGTTATCCTTTTCCATTTCAAATATGTTAGGATTCTATTGAGAGTTTTTAAGACATAATTATTAACTGGCCCTCTACTTTTCCCTTTTCCTTAATATAAACTGCATCTCTTATTACATTTCTAATCAAGAGATTTACATCAAATACTGGATCAAAGAGCCAAGGACTTTTCATAAACGCTTCCTTGTCTAGTAGAAGAATAAATGGTCAACATGTCAGCTTGGCTCCAATTTCTTGGGAATTAATAATTGTTTTGAAAAATGACTACTCTTGTTTGAATCTAGAACTATGTTAAAGCTTTGAAAATGGATTTTCCTCCAAATTGATCTTGGAAAGGTCCTTATTAAAGGCTTCTCTATATCTCCTCCACTAGAATGAATGGCTTGTATGTTGAAAAGAATAGCAGAGCTCCCTTCTGAAAAGCCTGATCATCCCATTTTCACCAAGAGCTCCTCCTTTTCCCCAAATTGGACCCAAAACAACATTGAGTACTTAATTATGATCCAACCTGAGAAATTTTGATTGACACTACAACTCAAGAGCTATTAAATTTGAAGTGCACTAATATGATTCGTCATTCTTTCATTGAATAAGTCTATTGTTTTTGAATTTGTCATTTGTGCTTGTAGTATGTGGTACTAACCTTGTTTCACTTGAAAGGGTTTTTATTCTTGGACTATGACAATGCTAGTAAGATTTAGGCCTTTTGTAGTATTTGTACCCCATGATCATTTTTGCAAGATGTATGTCCTATGTGGAAAGAAATAAGCATTTAGTTATTACCTCCTAAACTAAAGCACGGTTTCTTTTATTAGCTGCCATGTAACATCCTCTACAAATTGAGGACAAATGGGACATAATATCCTATCCATCCCTGAAGACTATAGTCCTCCATAAAGGGGAAAAACCCCAAAATACCCATTGTTGGGCAAGTTTTGGGGAAACTGGACTTAAAAAACCCAAATTTGGGGATTGGAGTAAGGTTTACTCAATCACTTAAGAATATGAAACCCCTCTACAAAATCTATAAATAAAGAAGGATTAAATTCATTTTAGATCACAAAGTGTTGACTAATTCATTTGTTCTTGAGCATTAGGTATGATAGTTTTTGACCCCTTCTATCTCTTGCCAATTTTGGTGGTGAAATATTCCACCCTAGTTTACGTTCCCTTATTAGCTCATTGTTTGAGCACAAGGGTCTCTGGCTGGTCAGCGAATTCTGTTGGATATTGGTCTCTTGTCTTTTTCTAGGCACAAGATTTCTATTAAACATGAATGAATTTGGAGGATAGTGCATGATAGCTTAGTTCTGTTTGGCATACACCTCTCTTGAAGGAAGCATAAAATTTTTTGAGTCCTTAATATCTTGTTCTGGGCAAAGCACTTACGTTAGGCAGTGGATTCATTTCTGGCACCTGGAGTAGCAAAAGTCTTTGCTTTATTTAGTTTTTGCATGCACAGTTAAAAGGAGCACTTCCCTAGTTATTAATTCTCAGCCTTAGCTAAGGAAGCATGTTTGCATATCTCATGTCATATTCACTAGCGACAGTATTTAATTGGCTTGTCTATCCATGCAAGGAAGGTGCATTAGGATTATGATCCGGATTTAAACAGGAACGCAACAAAGTACAGAGATAACCATATACACAAAGATGCAGCGGAAAGAATACTTCATTTCATTAATGGAAAATACTGAAACATGCTTACAATCAGAAATGGAAATAAACTAGCTAGGGCGATGGTAGCTTATCGCTGAGAAGAGATGTGATGGCTACATGCCTCTGAACTGACTTACAATGAGGCTCGAAGGCCTATTTATTGTTGAGAAACAATGAAAAACCCTTAACATTCCAAAACCTAACCCTAGGAGATGAAACGCCAAACTGTGGGCCCCGTTTGGGGGTAAGTTGGTACATCAACTTCCCGGGGTCGTAACTTTAGCATATGATCTCCGTTTCGCGTACAATAGCTCATTAGAAAGATCTATTCGAGCACTATCATTATTGGAACGGGAAACATTGGTCCATTCCATGACCCATGTTGCCCCCGGATTCCCCAAAAAACGTCGTTTAGGGCCTCAAAACGGCTCCGGAAGTTCAGGACCCGAAAAACTGCTAAAAATAGTAAGTTGTGCTACAATTAAGGAAACTGAAAATGCGGAGAAAGACAATGGTGGGGGTCCAGGTGGACTTGGCAGGTGGCCACCAATATCCACCTGGATCATTCCTCCCCCCTTAGGAAGCAATGGTCCCCATTGCGTTGAGCTCCTCCATGAGATGAGGAAACTTCTGCTGAACCTGTTCCCTGGTGAACCACTTGCCCTGCTGAAGGAGTTGGCCTGCTTTGACAACTCGATAAAGTTGGATATTCTGTTGGCGAGTGTTCTTGATCTGTGTGTCCATGATCCGATCAGTTGCAGCTTGTTCCATGCAATCTGGATTTAATTCTGTGGGTTGGAGCTGTTCTGCAATGTCGGATGTGTCTAGCAATGGTTGAAAGTATGGCCGAAGGCGATCCACATTGAACACTGGGTGCAGGCCAAGGAGGAATGCTGAGCTCAAATGCATTGTCTCCCATAGCCTTAGTAATGGTGTAAGGACCATATCAGAGTGGTCTCAATTTCCGATAGGCTCCAGTAAGGCGTTCCTTTTGCAAATGCAACCAGATTTTGTCGCCCACCTGAAACTTGTGTGGCACCCGATGTTGATCATGTCGCTGCTTGTACTTGGCATTTGATTTCTCAAGAATGTCATGGACCTGCTGGCGAATATTTTGGATGCGCTCAATGAAGCTGGTGGCCTTATCTGTTTCGGACTGGACATGAGCTGAATTCATGTGAGTAGCTGCAAGTGGCATGGCCACATCAATGGGCATAGTGGCTGGAATCCCAAACCCACCTGAAAAGGGCTATGGCCAGTGGAGCTGTGAAGAGCTCGGTTGTAGTTGTTCTGAACATAGGGGAGGCTCCCGTCCCATGTGTGTGGATGCTTTGAGTTATACATGCGCAGAATGTGCACAATCATCCTATTGACAACCTCTGTCTGGCCATC